>CM052334.1:9394167-9443195 GCA_028455595.1 Lasioglossum vierecki
CATTTCTTTATAATAAAATTAATACAGGTATTTCTTTATTATAAAATTAATTACATTGAAATAAGTGAAATATCATTTGCGTGTGTTTATCTAAAATGCCGCGAACCAACATAAGAACAACCAACCGTTTCGTAGGCATTCTGCCCTGGCTAACAGGAGAGGAAATTGCAGGCAGTGTGCTCGGCGAAGACACTCTCAGGGAAGGAGAATGTCGGCGTTGTTTCACGCGAAGTTCTGGGATCAGCTTTGTGCTGGGAAGATGAAGTTAACAAGCCAGTCTTGGCGGATGAAGACGATTTTCAAACAAAGCATACTCCATCGCCGCGAAGAGTTATCGATCGTCGCTTGGCTCGCGTGAAGATCGCATCCCCTTGTCGTGGAAAAACGCGGGAACACCAAGGCGAAGGGCGACTTGGCAGCTTTTCGGTGAGGACGAAGAACGAAAAGAGGGGGAGAAAAAAAAAGAAAAACGGAGTGCACGGGAGAATCAGAAAGAGACGATGAGAAGAGGCTGGGTGAAAGGGAGGGAGGCGTGCCGTCGACTCTCCGGACCGAAAGTAAAAGAGCGGACAGAGGGGGGACATGTACGGGGGGATCGTGTACATACGAACGGGGCCCCAAGGAACGTAGGTGTGTTAAATGAAAGAGATGGAGGAAGAGGAGCGAGAGCGTTTCAAGGCATGGGAGAGGAATGTGGTCAATGCATAAACTATACCACTGTGCATTCCTTCGGCCAAGGGTGACTATAGTTCGCGAATCGTACGTACGTATAATATATACGTGTACACGCGTGGCCACCTGACCCGAGAGCGAATCCTCGACGGCGAGGGATTCCTTCGGCGATGAGAGCGTGTTCGAGGCACTCGTGCGGACGCGCCATTCCAACAAATTGCTCGCTAATCGTCGCCCGCGATATCGCTCACCACCGTTCGCGAAATCTACCGTTGACAGACGCACCCGCTTAATGGCTCTCTTGCAACCGTGCTGAAAAAATACAGAACTGAGCTAACTTGACAGCGGCAACACGCGAACTAACCTTCGTGTCCACATATAGCAGCGGCCGTGCAAACGTTTGCTACTCAAGTGCACTGTTTCTCTTCCACAAATGACGCGTTTCAAACACCCCTATTTTATTTTAATTGAATAGTATTTTACTATTTAATTTTATATATATATATTATATTTATTATATTATATGTATTTTATATATTAATAGTATTTTACTATTTAATGTTACTATTTTATTTTATATAGTATTGAATAGTATTTTAATAGTACTTAATTAATTAATTAGTATTTTAAGCGTTGATTAGAAGAGCAACACGTCACATCGGTTTTCCTGGCCAGAACCCTAATTAAATAATTTATACAAATTTATTTATAACACCTCAATTTTATATAAATTTAACTGAACATCGATATCATCGCAAAACTAAAACAGCAACGACGAGGGCATAGCTGATCTTGCAAATCGGTGGGCGCTGTCCTCATTGGCCATTGTGTTGGCACAGAGTATGAAAAGCTTGGTTTCCAACATAACGAAAGGCTCTCGAAAGAAATCTGAATCGTGGACTATCTCTTTCGACTGACAAAAGAAAAAGGACTTAACATATAAAGATGAATATAATCCTAACAAAAATAAAAGAAATTATATATATTAATATATTTTTTATATTTTTTTATATATTATTTATATTAATCGTACGAGGAATTTCATTAAATTCGTACATCAAGGGGGATGAGGTGCTGTCTCGGAAAGCAGGTTACAGTTCGAAGGATACAAGCATCTTTGCGGGAGCGACCGATAACGAGCCGTGACAAATGAGAGGAGTAATTGAATGCGGATCGTCGATTTACATTTCTATAATTACCGTTCACCCTGTTTCGATATCCATGGTTCGGTAGAATCGGTTCAAGAAGATGGGAGAAGGAGGACACTCGGTTTCCCTGTGAGTTCGAACGGGAATCGACGAGAGGATCGGATCTCGATCCGAGAAGAAAAGCAACCAGCCCGAGTATGGTGGTTCGGTCCTGTCCGATAACTCTGCATAATTCATTGCCATCCGGCGGGAATATTCGGTTCGGCGGCGTGCATTTCAATGGGAGTTTATTGCGGAAGGGCTCGCAATAAAGGCAGCGGCGCATCGCTTGCTCCCGCATTAAGAGGATCACCGGCGTGTCTCCAAACTTTGAAGATGCCTCTTCGTTTCTTTCCCGCCGACACGGCGCGACGCTCCCATTTGCGATTCGACGATCCGTAGTACTTAACCTCTCGACGATTAACGATGAATTCGACGTCGACGCAGACGGCCAGACAAAGAGGGGATAGAGAGGGTGAGAAACAGAGTGGAAATGAGAGAGAGAGAGAGAAAGAGGTACGCGGCGGTGGAAAAAGCAGTCGCAGCCGAAGACAAAATATTTGCGGGGGTAAAAGGGGACACGAGGATTCGAGCTCGTTCCTCCAGTTTCTTCTACTCTTTGTATTTGCCTTCTTTCTCTCTTTCTCTTTTCCCCGTTCCACCGTCGCGACTTCTTTTCCTATTCCTTTCCCTTTCGTTTCCTTTTGTTCCCTTCGTTATCCTCTTTTCCTGTGTACCAAAGGTTTTCCCTCTCTCTCTCTCTCTGTCTGGCTCTCTTCCTCTCTATCTTTTCTACTTACTGGCCCTCCGCCCATTCTCCCGCAACTCCCCCCTCGACTTTTCTACCACCGCGTTTCCGCGTCTGCCGGAGGAAACGGCCGGTATCGGACGCCCGTCTGCTCTTTAATTACTCCTCGAATCTCTTTTGTCTCGCATTTCTCGAGATTAACGACGATCTCTTCGATCGCGACCGTGAGAGATGAAAGGGAACAGACGGAGAGTGAGAGGACCAAAACGGCCGACGTAGGGAAATTTCAGAATTCCGATTATGCTAATCCTTTGCACTCGAAGCTGTTCTAACTCAAATACCGAATTTTTACATATTTTTTTTTAATCATACATGTAATATTTTTAGTAGTCGAGTAATACAAGTATAGAATTTTTGTTTCGCATAAAGATTCTCACAAATTCTGTTGGAGTGTTATTCTTCTATATGTACATACAGTTTTCTGTATATACAATTTTTATTATGATGGAGACTAATGGAAATAAAATCTTTATACAGAATAACATTTTTCATTTGATTTGCAACAAACTGGAGTGAAATAGAAATGAATTTCCTTTCTTAATATGTGTAGTAGGTCGATAGTAATGTACCAGTATTTATAAATTCCTTTTTCCATCTGCACAATCGAATCTTTTTTCTCTTTTAAATTACACCTACCAATTTCTCTCGTAAATGCATCAAATCCGGTGTCCAACGATCGCGAATGTTCGCGCGAAACGGCACGCAGCTTCCGTAAAAACTCTGGCCAGGGCGCAGGGTTAACGGATTCTTATCGGGGACGGTCCACTTTTTTCAGTAGCTTCCGAGCAGGCAAATGTAACGCCTGGCGTCGTCGTTCGTCTCGCGATGCTCGTTTTCGCGCGCGCTCAGATCGCGATACGCGCGAGTCGCAAAAAGACAGACGCCTTGCTAAAAAGATCCCCTCTTCCGAGCAAAAAGAACGCGGTTGGAGGAGTACCGGGATTTCTGGAAGTCGCGGAGATTTCTCAATAAATCAATCGAGTCCGCGAACCACACCATTCACATTCGTAGAGGAAGAAACGATAAGGTGGATGTGGCCTGTCATTTTTTATAGATATAAAAAAAAAACATTGAGCGAAGAACGATGTAACTTGTTGCGTCTACCGGATCTAACAGTCTGAAACGAAGTCAAGTGGGCATCCATTGAAAACTAAAAATTTTTCAAAAATGTGCTACAAACGAAGATTCGTGACGAAGATTCGGAACAGCTTCTGATGAAAATGGATGTCAATAATTTTCTTTAACCCTTAAGTGCACAATATTTTGCATATTGCATATATCAATTGCAAATAAGTTCCACAAGTCTTAAAAAATCATTTCTCGCTAATGAAGTAGATAGGAATAAATTTTTAATGAATTTAAAAAATTTTTATGAATATATATATAATTATTATGTATATACATACATCCTAATTACTAATATGTCCAATTAACCAAATTGCCAAACGGCAACACAACACATTTAAGGGTTAAATCGAGATAAAACTCTATTTTGGTTTTGCCAATATACAGCAATGGGGGAACAGATACAATTTATTTGTTTATTTATATTTATTTATAACCACGATCTACAAGAAAAGTTGTAATCGTTGAGACAGTAAAATAAATCGTAGGGCAAGAGGTTAATCACATTTACCTAGCAAAAACCAAACCACGCGTTAACCTTCACGACAGTCTCTTACCAGCAGAGAGGGAGTAGTAACTTTTACCCTCTCCTTATCTGCGGTTCGAATCCGTGGAAGAGCATCTCTCGAACGGTTACATAAAGGAACGTAGCTCGGAGATCTTCCTGAACTTTTTAAGAAACTCGGAAAGAGAGAGAGAGAGTAGTCGGCGTCTCGTCTGCGTCTGGGTGCGATCGCCGCGCAAAAGGGTGAATCGGGCGCGCATCGTCGAGCGGAAGCGTTCCCCGTTGTGTCCGTGGTTGCAGCGGCGAGCGACCGATGCACGGCGTGTTTCCATTGTCAGGACTGTTCTCTCGGTAAAAAGAGAGGGAGCGGGGAAAAAACGCGCGGCGACGTCACGGTACGTCGAGTAAACTTTCCGAGCACAAAAGCGGAACCGTCGCGAAAGCTTCGTCGGTGAAAAGTTGTCCGGATAAGGGGCGCGGTGCCGCGACAACCACCGGCATTGTTGCGCGAATGAAAGAGATCCGTTTACGCTGACGTTCGCCGCGGTTTTATTCGAACACCGATAACCGTTTAACCGTTACGAGCGACGCTTACCGGTTATCCGGCTGTGCGGTTGTCGCTCTGTCGCGCTTCGACAGGAGACGGAACGCCGGTCGATCGATATTCCGTGTCCATCTTGGACGTCGCAGCTGGTTGTCGTCTCTCGGTACCGATGTGTTGTGCCCTCCACTTAAAATATGTAGGGTAAACTGTACAATAAATGAAAGTTTTTCTCGATCGAAATTGTAATAAAGATTAAATTTTTATACTACATAATTACACTTTATACATACTATGTTATACTTCTCTATTTTCCTTTTTTTCTTTCTTTCTTTTTTTGCATAATGTCCAAAATAAATAACACCTTTTCTTTCTTACTAATAAACATTTTTAATAGCAAACGTGACCTCAAGCACCATCAGTTCAAACATCTCTACTCTTACATTATAAGTTAATAAAGATTTTTCAGAAAAATCAAACAGTTTTACGAATCATAAATCTTCTATTACAAAATATATTCAGTGAATAATAATCGTAAGACAAATAGTACAGTCATTCGCACATTTGCTAACAATCATACGTTGTACTATCTTATGAAAATTTCCAACGTTGATTTAAAATATAAATAAGAAGCAATTAAAAATGATTTTCTACACCAGGAATTCTTAATATTTGCCGTTTAAATCAAAAGTGCCAATAACTACTGCAGTGCCAGCAATAGTACAGTTTACCCTACTCTCAACCAAACTCTAGCGTTCACTTTTCAAATGGTACCAGCCACTGGTCTTTAACCCTCATACGCTCCTCGGGTGAAAATTCACCATTTTCTGTTTCCAGATACTGTATTCTGTTTGCTAACTGAATGAAATCTGCGAAGAGTTTGCACACCTATCTCAACTAGATTTGCACACTAATCACGTCGCTACGTTTAAACGAATGAACTTTTTCGAATGCTGATTTCTCCTAAACCTTCGCAAAGAACAGAGGCAGGAATGATTTTATTATATGTAGAGATTTAATAATATATTTTCTAAAATATATTCATTTCTACGCGGGATGTTTCCCTGTTTGTTTTTCGGATAATTACTTTCGGTCTTCCGCAAATTTCTCGTATAATCAAACGTATTCCCCGAGTTCGAAAAGGTTCTGAATCACTGGCGTACACGCAGAAATAATTACCGAACCTCCAAAGTGCGGTTAATTTTCTAGAGCCGCGTAGAGACCGCTAAGTATACAATTATCTAGGTTCTAAATCACCAAATTCCAACCGCTTTGCAACGATAGTAACGCGCGGGAACGTAACGCGACGCTCGATGCTGGCAAGGTTGCGGAAAGAAACGAGTTGGTACGTCCGAGCAACGCCACGACCGACCGGTCGTATAATTTTGCGTGTTAAGACAACGCGGTGCGCCGCGCATTCTAGTACCCACAATATATTATCGAGTTATTAACGAGTAGACCGAGGCGCGTTCTCTCGGCAACGAACCTGTTTCTGCTGGACAAGCGGAGGTCTGCGTAGACGCAAGAAATTATCAGCCACCGTTGCCCGAAGCCTGTCCTATCTACGAGCCACAGTTGTCCGCGATTTCGTTCGCTCGGTCCATAACGTTTCAATTTTCTCTCGCTCGAGGATCTAGCGAGGTGGAGCGAGCGGGTGTCGACCGGCCAACCGCAACTAATGTCTTCGTTACTCACTTTGCGTACAGAATTACGATCGATTCGACAAACCCAGTCGACAGTTTTCTGAAAATGTTAATATTGCGAACTGTGGGAATTGCGTGAAATATGTATACGACTCAATTTGTAGAATTCTTTTTACGAGCTCCATTTTTCGTTGTAGAATTTTTACTGTACAATTGATATTTTATGAAACAATTAACAAGAACAGTTTTACTTTTGAATACAAATATTTCAGAAAAATCGGAGGGTTGTCGCTTTTTGAAGTTTATCCAATAACATATAATATCTATATAAATAAAAATTAAATGCTGTTCGTTGGTGAGTGCTTCACTTGAGAACGGCTGGATCGATTTGGCGAATTGTTTTAAAAATATGTTCGTAATAGTCCGAATACGATTTTTATGGAAAGAAAAAATTGGAAAAGTTGCCTGGAAAAATAGAAAAATTCTCGGGAAAAACTAAAAGTGCTTTTTCAATCGTAATTTGATACAGAACAAAATCGAACGTCGCAGCTTTTAATTAATATTTTAATAGGAATTTACATTATCGACGTCTGTAATTGAAATTCGGATAGAACATCGTCTATGGGGTCAGTTACATATACATATATGTTTATGGTCGGTTAGTATTACAATAAAAATGACTGGAAATGTGAGTGAACACATTTTTTGTTATTTTCATAAAGTAACGTAATAATAATCACTTTTAGTACTTCGTAAATCTAGTAATAATAATAATAAGTTAGTTGGACAGTGGATTTTATGCAATATAAAAAATGTTTGCATTGATTGCAGGATACAGGAGTTAAAAAAATTTCAAGCTTAATGCTCTTATTAATCTATCAAATAATACACTGATGTTTTAAATCTAATATTTTACTTAATATTTTACATAAATGCATAAAATCCTAATAGTAAGTATAAAATAATAATAGTAAGTGTCAAGAGAATTGCAGACGGAAGAACGATCATGCTCGTTCGCCCTGCGGATGCGCGTTCCGAGGTTCGCTCGCGAATTTATGCGATAACGGTACTCCAGGAGGGATTCGACGGTACTCCCGCACCGGATCACCGAAATCGGACCCCTTGTTTGCAAGCGAACGCCATCGGACCGTGATGGCTGCGCGTCCCTTCTGGCCTCGCCTCCATAGTTATCCATGGACGAACGCACGTGAGCCGAAAATAATGTTCCAGTGACCATCGCTGGGTTCCCCGCTGTGCGACACCTATTTTGTGTTCCAATAAACAATACCCGGCTCTCGTAGATTCCCGCGCACCACCTGCGCATCTGAAAATTTGTTTCTCTCGATTATCTCTTCGATTTTCCGGTAATTTAACGCCGGCATGTTCTTCCCCGCGATTCACTCGGAAACTGGCCCAGCGAGATTGTATCAGTGAGCGACCGTTTTGAAATGAATATTAACGGAGCGGGATTTAATTAACAACTGTCGCTGTACATCAACACCATTGTACTACAGGGTGGGGCGCCACATTTTGCCATCTAGATTTACGTCATTATTATTACGCATAGCAAACAATGTTTCAGATGAAGTTGAATGGTTTTGAGAGGGGCACATTCTGATGGTACATTTTTTTTGTAGGTGAACGTGTAAAGGACTTATGAAGGTCATTAATGTTTTTATAAATGGAATTATATATTTTTTATTGCATCAGCTGATGCTCCTTCATATTCTTTGCAGAAAAGTATTAATCTATTTGTGGAAAAAATCATTAGTTTAGGAGATATTTTAATTATAATTTGTTAGGAAATCTCGACTCTCTGGTCAATAATATGAATTCAGGATTCATATTATTCAGAAACAAGAATAGACATTACAATTGAAATATCTCCTAAACTAATGATTTTTTTACACAAATAGATTAATACTTTTTTAATAGAGAATATGAAGGTGCTGATGCAATAAAAAATATATGATTCCATTTATAAAAACATTAATGACTTCATACGTCCTTTACACGTCCACCTACAAAAAAAATGTACCATTAGAATGTGCCCCTCTCAAAATCATTCAACTTCATCTGAAACATTGTTTGCTATGCGTAATAATAATGACGTAAATCAAGTTAAAAAAATGTGGCGCCCACCCTGTATAATTGGCAGAGAGCTGGAAAAAGGATTTTAAAAATGAGAAAGTGATAAAAAAACAACTTTCAGTATTATCGTTGCAATTCCAACCAATTGCAATTTTTCGAGAATCGCTTTTCCACGTGATGCGGCTGCGATAATTGTTCTATTTCGAACAAAGTAATCCAACCGGAGTGTTGCAGTATTTAAAAAGCCATCTCGGAATATTAATGGGAGGCGACTGTATGCATTTAAATGGTTCGTTCAGTTAGAGCTGTTCGTGCAAGAGCGGCCTAGAGTCTACATAAACCTTAATGCAGTTCTGGAATAACGTGAACGTAATTTCCTGAGCCGAGAGACATCGCCAGCTGAAAGTTGGTCTTGGTAGTTGCTCGTAGGGAGCCTAAAATCGACGAGCTCTCGAAGTTTCCGTTCCACTTTCATTCACGGAGTCCGTCATTGTTCCCGAACCGTGGCCATCGATGATCGATCGGTTCTCGTTGAGAGGAACTGGTCTCGCGTTCGAACGGCAACGTCCTTCGTTTGGACAGAGACCATCCATTCGCCTAAGCCGAGTCTCGAGAAGAATGCAGTCGATGCGAGCAGTTCCGCTTCGTTCTGTACACCGACTCGTGCACCCATCGATATTCTTATGGTTCAGTAATTTACTATAAAACTAATGTTTTTTTTAACATGTGTTCAATAATTTTAACCTCCAAAATCTTCAGAAATGTATTACAGTGAGCTGGATTAGGACTAATTTCGAATTATTTAGTAATTTACTATCAAACTAAAACTGCCTATAATTCTGGTATATAAAAATTCTTGTAATTGATTAGGAGATGTTGAACAAGTTCATTTTTGGTGTTTTAAAATTCAATATTAAATAATTCGACTGGAACCATAATGTATTTTCACATTAATTTCTTGTAATCGATTAGGAGATGTTGAACAAGTTCATTTTTGGGGTTTTGAAATTCAGTATTAAATCATTCGAGTGGAACGATAATGTATTTTCACATTAATTTCTTGTAATCGATTAGGAGATGTTGAACAAGTTCATTTTAGGGGTTTTAAAATTCAGTATTAAATCATTCGAGTGGATCGATAATGTATTTCACATTAATTTCTATAATTGCTAGGAGAATTTAAATACAGAAATCTGCTTAATCACTTGTGACATTCAAGTATCGGACAGTTGAAGTCCTACTGCAATTGCGAACTGGAATTTCCAGTGTCCCCATCGAGAACCGCAGATCCAGAAGAATTGATTTGACGGAGCAGTAAGCTTCTGGATCAAAACGAATCTATCAGGGTTTTACGAAGCGGAAAGGTGTCGGTCTCCGAACACTGGCGATTACGATCGATTCCTTGAATTTCCGCACTCACGATCGAGTCCGAAGCACTGTAATCCACGTTGAACGGCGTGCGAAATACTGGCGTATGAATAACTACGCGATTTAACGCTTCGCGATCCGCTCGGGCCGCGCGCCGTGCCGTGGGCGAGTTGCACTCCTTGATCGCATTCGGATCGGTTTTACGATCGGTTCGCGGTGCTCCGGGTAAACGGATACGATCAGGAATAGAGTTGTTCGCCGATCGATCGGTCGATTCCGGTCGGGCACGATCGTTCGGTAAGGGAACGATTTTCCTCCTGAAACGAGTAGCTGTTCGACTAACTTGTTTGTCTTGCAGTAAAATCGTTCCCTGTCGACAGGACTCCGTTACGATTAGGGTGTTATGGTCGCTTGGACGTTTCGAAAGATACAGTCAAACTTTTAAAACATTTTAATAGCTAACGTGGTTCTTGAACCTGAAGATTCAAATCCGAATCCAGCGTTTAGTATTCACAAAAATAGCTACTTGTTAAATATAAGGTTAAATGTATTTTATATTAAATTGTTAAATATAAAAAATGTGCTACTATTGAAGGGTAATATTAAGTTTATATAGAAAATTTAATATTATTGTAGTATAATTATTAATTTATATAGAAAATTTAATATTACTGAAGGGTATTGAGTTTTATTTAAAAATTACTATTATTGTAGGGTAATATTGAGTTTATAAAAAAAATTTGATATTATTGCAGGATAATTATTAACTTATATAGAAAATTTAATATTACTGAAGGGTATTGAGTTTTATTGAAAATTTACTATTATTGAAGAATAATCAAACATAATTAAGTCTGTCGTAGCGAAAGGTTTAAGGATAAACCAACCACTCATTTCTTGTCAACATCCATAAAGATGTAATAGGAAGACAAGACAGAATAGTAGTCCCGACAAGAAGAGAGCCGAACGGTCGAGCAATTAAGATATCCGTTGTCTGGCGAGGGCCGACCGCGTCAATCGCGAGCCTCCTTCCTTCGTGCTCGATTCTGGAAGAAATTATGCAGGAATCCGTAACAACCCGACCCAACCATGACGCGTCGCGACGGGTCCATGGGATTGGAAGATGCGAACGAACACGAAAGAACGAAAAAGAGAGAGAGATTGGGCTGTGCGATAGCCCCTCGAAATCGATGGAAATTAGTTGCCTAAAGTATGTGAAATGTTAGGATTCGAGGTGAAGGGGCCCATCAACTAACCGCCGAATATATTTCAATGCCACGGATTATCGCTTATCGCTCCTCATCGAAGAATTTACCAATATTTTCGAGTTTCTATTGCCTCTTAAATCCTCCTGTATCGCGAACGCGAAGATAACATTTCTGGGAATCTGTCTCTTCGAACGAGTCGAACCGAGCGGGTCCCATGGAAATCATCGACACAGATTTCCCGGACACAGTTTTCACCGACATTTCACCGACTCCAGATTTGACCGACAACGAATTTTACCAACACGGATTTGACCGACAACGAATTTAACTGACAACGATTTTGACCGACAACGAATTTGGCCGACAACGATTTTGACCGCCACGAATTTGGCCGACATCGAATTTAACTGACAACGATTTTGGCCGCCAACGAATTTTACCAACACGGATTTGACCGACAACGAATTTAACTGACAACGAATTTAATTGACAACGAATTTAATTGACAACGATTTTGACCGACAACGATTTTGACCTACACGAATTTGACCGATAACGATTTTAGATTCGCTGGCGGTAAAATTCTTTGTCGATCAAATCTGCAATCGGTGAAAACTGTGTCGGGAAAATCTGTGTCGATGATTTCCATGGGACCCATTCGAGGATGGCCGACGAATAGTTGCGGGTGGGCGGTTAAGTCGCTCTCACCTTTTCCCGGGTTAAAGGATCGTTTTCGCGTTCCGCGGCGCGGAGCATGACGGGCCATTGCGTGTGCGAACCGGCGGCATTAAAGACTATATTTCCACTCGAGCGGAATCGAAGGAAGACGACGAGGAGAGTAACTTGTTTCGCTCGGGGAAGCCCTGGAGCCTGTGAATGGGAGAAGGGTAAAAATAGCAAAGGGAAACGAGAAGCAAAGAGGAGAGAAAAGGGGTTAGGTAGGGTGAAAGGTGTCGAGGCAGGTCGGCTCGGCTCGGATCAGGTTGGATTACTCGTCGCAGAACCAATCTGCGTATGTCAAAGCTGGGAATGATAATTTGACGGACGAATCGCGACGCAGCACCTCCGCGGAACAAAGGGAGGAGTGAAAGGTCGTCGGCTGTGGCAAGGAACGTTATCTCTCCCATTCCCAACCCCCCGTACACCCCCATTGGTCTTGGCAATCCGTGATTTAACCCTCTCTTATCTTTTCTCCCTCTTACAATCCGCGACCAGCCCCTTTCTCGCGCAGCTTTTCATTTACTTCTGAGCGCAACGCGCGTGTCTGTTTTTTTCCTTCTTCCTTCTTTCTTCCTTCTTGCCTGCCTTCCTTTCTCATATCCGCTGTGTTCCATCTCGTCCAGCGCGCTCCAACGCACCGACTACAATACACAAGCGAGTACGAAAGACACCGTCGCGTCCGCCGAAGGAAAGAACACGTCGACCGCAAACCTGAAGAACCGTGTCTCGCCTTCATTCGACACACCCCCCCGGACCCGTTAACCCTTCGGGGCTACCACGCAGCATTTCTCTTATCCGTCCCATCGGCCGCCTCGCCTATTTAAACAAATCAATTGTTTAGTGCATTCCTTTTTTAACCCTCACACGTTCCTCGGGTGAAAATTCCGCCATTTCCAGATGGACGATTCCTGGTGAATTGCGGATAAAAACAATGAATAAAATTGTTTCGTAGAGAAGTATGTAATGATGAAAAACAAAAAGTGGATCAACTACCTTTTCGCACAATGCATACCTTGGAAGCTACTCTAGTAGCACAAAAATATTAAATAGATATTTTTTTCGAATATTGTAAAAATATTTTTTAACCCACATTTTTCTCATATGAAAAAAATATTGGGTTTGAATATTCTATACATGTACAAGAATAAAGATTATCTGTATATTAGGAAAAAATATTATATCTCTAATATTGGATAAAAATCTGTTTTATAATGAGAAAAAATATGTTGTTTTCATAATATGAAATAAATATTATCCATATATTGGGAAAACATATTCTACTTCTAATATGAAATAAAGATTCATTTAATATTTAGAAAAAAATATTTTCCTCGTAACATGAAATAGATATTTCCTGCATATTTAAAAAAGAAATATTTGTTACTTAGTATAAAATGAATATTGTACGTATGTTTGAATATTAAAAAAAATTAAATTTATTTTTATTATTTATTACATGAATGCGTATACAATATTTTGTGCTATTAGTGTACACAGGTGTGCAAGTTGCGCGAACCACCCTATATATTGTCAAACTCGTAAAGACGTTCAGATGGACGAATTCCTGGTGAATTGCGGATAAAAACAATGAATAAAATTGTTTCGTTGGGAAGTATGTAATGATGAAAAAAAAGTGGATCAACTACCCTCTAGAGTTTCGGGCGACAAGGGCGAGACGCGATCGATTGTTTCGTTCGAACGGTATTTCTGTAGGTCGTTTCGCCTCGTTTCGTCGTCTACGCGAAATTGTCTGGTAATATCGTTCTACGGTCGCCTAACGGAGCCATCGGACGACAAAGAGGATCGTCGACGTAACGCCGCCGTCGCGTCGATTCGCAAGAGAGGTTCGCGGTTGCGTCGACTCGGACCGCACGAAAGTGCACTTACGCTTCATTTTTCACCCCTTAACGAGCAACAGCGGTCCACTAATATCGCGAGAATCTCGTAAATTTAATGGCCCCGTTCCCGACAGCTTCTCTCTTTATCCGGCGGCCGTTATTCTCCGGCACGGAGACTTTTAACGTATCAAACGGAGGCCAGAGTGACTCGTGTGTGCACGGGCTAAACCAGCTCGTAATTTTTCGGTAGCCTTTAATAACCTGTGGCGCGAGTCTCGCGTTTTGAGAACACGCGGAGGTCGATCCACGCCATCGAAATTAGCTATGGCCTGCAAAATCTCCGGATTTATCACAGTGATTTGTACCTCATTAAAAATTTTCCACGTAAAACCTCATGAACCTCGTAAAATTTTAAATCTGAAGTGTGAACTTGCTCGCTGTTATTCAAATCTCAAGTTTAGAGGATTTATAGGGATTTTTAATTGTATCCTCTAATAAATATAATAAGGCTGAAGTATTTTTAATTAATTAATAATTTAATAACTTTGTAAATATAATAATATTATATTAATTATTATTATAAATTATTATTTTATTAATTATTATTATACATCTTTCCTTTAAGAATCTCCGATATTGCTCCCTCCATTTCCTGTTCGAAAGTAAATACTCGGCTTATCGCCGCGACGAGCTGTGATATCGGATCTTCTTTATCTAAATGGGCCAAAACCGTTACGACAAATACGATGCGCCCTCCCGATAATCGAGCACCGTCTTCGATTTCACGTAAGCCTCGTATAACTCACTAGTTACGTTCATAAAAAAATCTGCTGTGTCGAAAAAATATCTCACGCCTCGAATATCTTTAACCATCAAGCCTAAAATTCTCCTAACTTCTGAAAGAAATCCAAGTCGTCTTGTACGATACTAAAGACATTATGGTGTTTCTAAAAGTGTCTGAATATCGCTATGGTTCGCTGTAACCTATCCGATGAATAGACTGCGAATCTTTATCTTCTATATAAATGCTGATAAAAAAAATGTTCGTAATAGTTCTAATAAGGTATCCTAATAATAAGGTTTTTCGGAAAAGAAATGTTAGAAAAGTTGTCCTTAAAAATGGAAAATTCGGGAGAAAATGAAAGTGCTTATTTTATCCACTATCGTTAATAGATACAATGATCACTCAGAAATACGTTTTTTCTCATTTTTACTTTGTTTACACATTTCCTAATAGCTTTTCACAAATTCACAAAACGATCACGAAAAAATTTGTTGAAATTTGACATTAATTTAACCGTCCGCCGTATAGTGTATCATATGTGATACAGCTAACAAATCTCATATATATCAAACTAATAATGTGTTTCCTTGCTATATTTATTTATGATTATTTTTCTGAAAATGTTGTTTCAATTTTTGTTCAATACTTTTCCCTTAAAAAAAGCACGAAAACTTCTTTCAATATTTTCATCCCAATTAAAACAATCATGCATCGAAGGGTTAATTAAAATTATAGGAATTTATTACTCTTTTTAATAGCTTCATTAAATTGTAAAAAATGTATCGATACTCTATAATACTAGTAATCATTTTAACGTTTGATATTACTACCGATGAAAGATTTGCCACGCTGATTTCCCTCAATTACGCGAAAAGTCTCTCTCGTTAACAGTTGATTATTGCTATCGGTATCGTGTAATTTATAAACGGCGATACATCGCTGTGAAGCACGCGATACCGAAGTTACCGGAGTCGCGGGAACTATATTAAAGCGAGACCGTGTTATAGAAACAACATATTACACGGCAGCCAGCCGTATACGCTTCGGTAGCGTTCGCAATCGACAAGGAACACGAGCGGACGGGTCGGATTCTCGTATTACGGGCAACAATTAGAATTTCATCGGTTTGCCAGTTCGAGTACGGGGAGCAGTCGTCGTCGCGAGCGAGCCTAGCATAAACTACAGCGTGCTCGCTCGTTTTCTGCCAGCGTTTCCTCTCGAAAGAGAGGAAAAAGTGTAGGAACCTCGTAATAACAGCTCGGGCTGCATCGGCAAAGATTTAAATGCAGAACCTTCTCGTGCAACTCGCCGCGGTTGCACGCATTGCATCGTTCCTACGGTCACCGGTGCAACGATGTTCTCTTCTCTCTTCTCTTTCTCTCTCTCTCTTCCTCGCTTTCCTCTCTCGCTGTTGCCTCGTCTTTCTTTCCGATTCTGCCGGTTCACGGGCCTGTTCTTCGTGGTAGGACCGACTCTGCTAGCGATGGCCTCGACGCGCTTCGAACGGCTCGAAATACCTTCGGGGTTCTCAAGATCCGAGGCACACACACACAGAGAGAGAGAGAGAGAGAGAGAGAGAGAGACACTCTGTTGCATTCCCTGTTCGATTCTGGACAACTCTCTTTGAACCTGTTCGATTCTATTTGACTCTGTTTCATTCTATTTAACTGTGTTCAATTTCGTTGCACTTTTTTCCAACTATGTTTGACTCTGTTCGGCCCTGTTCGACTCTGTTTTATTCTGTTCGACTGTGTTCGATTTCGTTGCACTCTCTTTCGAGTTTGTTTGACTTTGTTCGACACTGTTCAACTCTGTTAGATTTTGTTTGACTCTGTTGCACTCTCTGTTCGATCCTGTTCGATCCTGTTAGATCCTGTTCGACTCTGTTCGACTCTGTTGTACTCTATTCGAGTCTGTTGCACTCTCTGTTCGATCGTGTTCGATCCTGTTCGATCGTGTTCGACTCTGTTGTACTCTGTTCGATCCTGTTCGATCGTGTTCGATCTTATTCGATCCTGTTCGACTCTGTTGTACTCTGTTCGATCTTGTTCGACCCTGTTCGACTCTGTTGTACTCTGTTCGATCTTGTTCGATCCTGTTCGACTCTGTTCGACTCTGTTCGATCTTGTTCGATCCTGTTCGATTCTGTTGTACTCTGTTCGACTCTGTTGCATTCTGTTCGACTCTGTCGCAGTCTTTCGACTCCGTTCCACTCGAAACATGGAAGCCGTAAATCCGCGTGAAAATGTGCTGGTTCGATCGATCAGCGAAGAAATTTTCTCGCGTCGGAGCGAACGAACGACGACAGCGATGGTCGAATAATCGACGAAAATGATCGGCGTGGCTGCCACGGTGCCCGTGTCCAGCAATTACGAATACAGTCGCCGGAACGATAAATCGTTCGGAAACGCGGAGGGAGAGAGTGCAGCAGTGGCCATCGCTGGCGACTGCGCTCGCCGGTGGTCAGGTATGCGAGACTCGCAGACGAAAAAAATCAACCGGGATGAAACAGAAGAAAAGGACGAGAAAAGAATGGACGGGGGGAGGATGAGGACGACAGAACAAGAGAGAGAGAGAATGTGGTGGAGAGGGATGGTAACGGTGAAGGTGTGGGAGCGCGATCGAGAAGAAGCCAGAGAAAGACAGAGAAGGGTGGGTGGACAGAAGAAAGGGTGGAAAGGAACGAACTGCATCGAATGCAAGAATGAAACGGCGATCGCCGAGGGAAACGGAGGAGATCCGGACGGGAGCAGCCTAACCCGAACGACCCATCGAGTCTAAACAATCGGACGATCGCCCTTCGAAATATCTCCGGCTCCTGGGAACACGTTTATGCGTGTCCGTTCCGTCCTACCTGCTCCCGACTCGCTGCTGTTGTTTGCTCGTCCCCGGCTGCTACTCCTTCGATGGACTTTGCTGAAATTCTCAAAGTGGACACGCCGACCACCGAATCCACGGGAGCTGGACACGGCTGTCTTGTAAATATGTCTTTCTCTCTTCCTCCCTCTACTCGCACTCCCTCTCTGTCTCTCTATTTCTGTCTTTTGAAGCACGTTCGCACCTTTTAACGACGTCCGCGACTGCTTCATCCGCAGGCTTTCACTTTGGACACACGCTGCGCCTTCAGCTCGAGACTAAGGCTGTTATTTTTCCGCAGAATCGAAGGAACGAAGGGAACCTCGAAGTGCACGAAGTTTCGAAGTCTTCGAATCGTATGGAATCCTAACCTCAATAATCTTTCAGCTGTGGTGGTGTATTTTTTTGTGAAATGGCTAAATTTGAAATTGGTGTTGTGATCAAGTACTTCTTTTCGAAGAACTCTACCCCGACCGATATAAAAAATGAGTTAGACTCTGCTTTAAATGACTCCGCAGCTTCGTTTTTTACAATACTTCACCCTCATCTGTCCCTCGTGTTCAATTTGACACAGTTTTCCCGAAAACAAGTTATACTGTTCTATTATTTTTAGGTAATTACTACATGTTCTACTATTTTTAGGGATTACTTAAATTTTTTTAACGTCAACTCATTAATTTGACTAAAAAAAACATTGAAATTTTTTTTATTTTGTGTCACCGTGTGAATTTGATACCGATGGACAGATTCAGTTCGTGAAATCAGGGACGGATGAGGGTTGAAAATTGGCTAGAGTTACGAAGATTCACTTTCGAACGAGGAGGTCGAAGCTTCTGAAAATATAGGATAGTTATTGTATCAGCAGCGACATTTCGAAGTTCGAAGCTTCGGAACTCCGTTCCTTGTAATCCTCGAATAATGTCGAAGCCTCGAAAATTCGATTCTCATCACTGAACTCCGGATGTTTTATGTGAAAGAAAAAGTTTCCGCATCGATTACAGTACGATGGAGATAGATATAAACTTACATTCTGCATTAATGATTCTTTTTTATTAAGCTATAGAACCCCAAATGGGATTATTTTGAACGTGGTGAAAATAATATATCAACACTGTTAAAGTCTTTGGAGGCATCCAACCCAGTGGGCTGGAACGAGAAATAATTTGGTGACGTTTTACCAGAACTTCGAGCGAACCGAGGCGGGAAAGCTTTGGCTTTCGAGTCACATTAAACCGAAGGAACGAGAGAAACGAAAGGAATTGTTAGACGTCTGAATTTCGCCGCGTCGCGTCGCGCCGTCCGAGGCAAAACGTCTCGACGAAAGCTGAAGTATCGATTACCGGGACGACGCAAAGCCGACGGCTTCGAAAACACCGATTCCCAGGGATACACGCGTGGACGTGAGCATAGAAGCAGGGAGGAATTTACTTTGAGTCGCGGGAACGTAATTCTCAGGCGGAGGAGGACATGCAACGATACGCGGGAATTGTTTAAACGATCGGTCTCCGCGAATTTACCCATTTCCACCCACGCAGGCCTGGCATTAGAGGCTTCCAGCGGCGTCTAATGGAACCGAGCAGACCTTTTGTTCCAGAGATGACCTTTTCACTATGTATCAGCGACAGTCGCACGAACGGTTCACCGCGATTTTTCTAACCTGTTGCCGATTCGAATCGGTGCGTCGCGTTTGCGAAAGAACATCCTGTGTGACACCTCTTGTAACAACATTTCTTTATGCATTTATGAAGAAATTGGTTGGGTGAAATATAAAACAGTAAAAAAATTTAAATATGCAAGAATGTTAGATCGTTGCTTTTAATATAGCAGTCATAAAATCAATATATAATTTTTTTATATAAAAATTCCGTATAAATTTCAAATAATATTAAATTTGTTATTTCTGCTTCCCATAATCAATGGTAAACATTTTTATTTTGCATAAAGATCCACAGTCTACCAATATTTCTGTACTAGCTGTAGACTACTAATAATTATAATTATCTCATTGAATAAAATTTGTTTCTTTATTAATTATACAGGGTATAATAGATAAAATGTTACAAGCTGTTTTCTCGGGATCTAATGAGGACGTCGACTGAATTTTTCTTTTAAATTAAATAGATAATTGTCTTCGACTTGCTTTGAGTAGTAGTAGAAGAATAATTTATTTCTAACAAGTCTAACAAATCTATTATTTTGAGCCAGGCTGCGGCGAGGGTAAAATATCGCACGTGTACGTTGGTTGTCCGTGTTCAGCAACAATCTAGGTAGTCAAGGACAATTTGCCGTTTACGAGACAACGTTATGGTTGCAGGGAGCTGAAAGCACTTTGTTCAGCTAAGCGTACCCAATATCGAAAAAATGTCTCTATCGAGCTGCTCGACTCTGCTCCACTCGCTAGGAACTCCCCTACTTGGGAGTCTTCTCATGATTACGCGATTCCATTCTTTCGGCACGACTCGCGTTTTATTTCTGGCGTCTTGTCTACAACAACAACAACAACACGATACAGACGAAACGAAGGAGGATGAAATGATTTAGAAGCACAGGGCGAATGAAATTTTTCCCTCTTGGCAAAACTGGCAGCGCGAAAGTTGTAAAATGCAACTTCTAGTATTACCGCTGCAATTCCAATAACTTGCAATTTCTTTTTCAAAAATTTTATTCACGTTGTACAGCTTAGGAACGTTGTCGTATTTATAAAAGTGTTCGGAAAATACAGTATCTTGTTTATATGTTTTCATTATAATGTTTATGCACCTTCAGTTTTCTGTTCTGTAAAAATTTCCTCTAGCTTGTAATCTTTGTATTGTATTCTTTATCATGTTGAAAGAAGTCTGATGTAGTTTAACGCACTAATTTTGCCAAAATAATATTTATACTAATTTAATATATATATATAAATATCGATATAATATAAAATATTATTAATATTATTAATACTAAAATTAAATTCGTATTAATAATATTTAATATTAATACGAATATATAAAATAACGTCGAATCTACCTCCTTTTTTCGGGCTTCGAGAGGAAAAACTTCAACGAATTTCTACATCAACGAGAAAGGAAAACTTCGGTCTGGCTTGGATCAATCCGCAGAGAATCGCAAGTATCCAACCTAGTGGATCCTGCGGTTTCCCAGCGAGTTCACCTACGTCCCGGCCGCGGTCGGAGCTTTCGGCTCGAAATTAAACACTCGGGGACGTTGCGTCGTTTACACCGAAGCCGCGTGTAAATTCGAGTGCAATTCGCAGCGGGTTCCACCCGAGAGGCGGGTTTCAGCGGGGCCCCGCGTGAAACCGCGGACGTCCTTGTTTCCCAGCGTGATTACCGGAATGCAGAAGGGACCGGGACCACTGTTGCCCATCGCAAACACGTCGACGTTTTCGCGAGTACGTTCACTGTTTTCTGCAAATCACCGCTCGAACCTGTAGACACCCCTGCGAGACGGCTGCGTCTGACAAATTAATGGCTCGATCGTTTGCTTATGCTGTAACTACCCGCGCCGTGAATTTTCACGTAACTACCCGCTAAAAAGATTGGAAAGAAGTTCACACTGAACAATATTCTAAAGTTGCATGTTCGTTCGCGATTATCACCCGACAAATTAATTTATCGATCGCAAATATTTAATACTTATGAATTAATGTAAAATAAATAAATAAATACATTACACAATTAATAAATACATTAATTCATAAGTATTAAATGTTTACGATCGACACAATTGATTATTAAATGAAAATTTTCCTCGATCGAAATTGCAATAAAGATTACATGTGATTTCGGCACAAGGTTCGATCATTAAAATCATTCAATCATTTGATCGCAAAAATCATTTTAACGATCGAATCTTGCGCCGAAATCACAAATTTATTCTTTATTGCAATTGATCATTGCATATAAATTCAGTTCTGGCCAATATGTCTCGGGAAATGTTGGCTAGACCCGCCTCCATTGGCGACTTGAATTTTCTCCTTCCAAAACCTGTATTTTTCGACGAACTTCATACTTTCCGCGGCGAGTGTAGATCTCGGAGTGTAGATCGCTGGAAGCAACGATGGGACGAGCCCGGAGCGGGCCGGCTTGTCGGTGATATCCACGAAACGAGCTCTTTGTGTCCGGTAGAACGTGCCAGCGTACAGGAGATCAGGAAGTCCTTTCGTTTCTCGACGATAAGATCGTCGCTTCGCTCTCCATTGGCCGATGCATACACGTGCACGCACGGCTCTGCGCCGCTCCATTCTCGGAAAGAAACGATGCCACCGACCGATTAGCATAATGCGTCCGATACATAATGCGACCGGTCTATAATGCCCGGACGTTAACGTACCGGGATCGAAAGTCGTGCTTAAGATCCGGACTCTCTTATGGTTTCTACGCGTCCGCGATGCGACCACGGTTTCCCTAGTATCGATCCTGGAACTTCGACAGCGTCTCGAAGTGTCGCGCTCGCTGATCGAGCAGCAAGTTTCCGTGATGATCTTCGCCGGTTTGTCGATCCTTCCCAGCGGAACGTTCTCGAGGAAGTTTTATGAGATCCGTGCGAGCAATCAACAGTAGCGCGGTGCGGGGAAAGTACGAGATCGAATCGCTGCACAGTATGCATGTTCGTGTGGATTTTTATTCGCTTCACGATCAAAATGAGTAGGTGTTACTTGAAACAGTAGAAACATCCGAAGGATTTCCATGAAAATGAAGAATATATGTAGAATAGTGATAGGTATCATTGACTAAACTCAACTATGGACTAATTACTATTTATTATTATTATTGTTTATTATAGACGGGCAGAAGTCCTTTTTACATAAGTATTTAGAAAGAAAAGAAAGAAGAAGAGAAAGATACAAGACTACTTATCTAATAAGGAAGAATTGACATGCGCACAAAGGCAAAGAAAAAAAAAATAAAAACAAAATAATATTGGTACAATCGATAGGTATTATCATATAATCCTGCGTAGTTGCATGTTAAATGAAAAAATCAATATTGTTATGAATAGTGCATTGATTGGCTATTATCGATTTAGTAGATAGTTTCAGTCGATGGTACCCATCACGAATATAGCATCTAAAATCCAATGGAATTTTATACAGTTTCTATTTCTTTCGATTCCACAAAGGCTGTTCCTATTGAAAATGGGATTTCATTACAGTCCACTTCCTTTCAAATGTTCTAGAATAAATTAAGTAAATAATCAAGACTCCGAGCATGTTGGTTCCAAGTGGAGGAACGTTTAATTTAAACATTTTCTAATATAGTTGTAGAACTTTATTGACTCTTCTTAGTGTACTTTGTTAACGTAAATATTTCATACAGGGTGTATAAGAATTATATGTCACGACCACCATAGCGTGATTCTACATGATCGGTGAAGATCTGTTAAAAAACTTCCCTCAAAATTGTTCTCGACTGACTTTTTTAAGACTTTGAAGGTCAAATGTTTTTTTTAATGATTTTATGATATGATTTTTTATGAGGGTAATAAGTGTCAAAGGAACCACAGGTTAGGTTTATGAAAATTATTTTTTTAAGTTGCATTGGTTTTTTGTTGATCATTAAACCTGCCCACATAATTTTCTCCACGACTGTATTTTCTTCGACTCATCGTGAAAATTGATGCGATAGAGGGGTTAAGAGTGTTCATGGAGAAATGTACAAATTCCGCGTATTTTTTGATAAAACCTCATGCGTACACACATGTTCGGCGAACATGGTCCGTCCCATAGCGATGCGAGCGGTGCGAATATCAAAGCGTCGTCGATGACGACCCCCAGCCGACGGCAAAGTGCCGCTTGACCCTGTCGATTGGTTCGAGCACGACCGTCAGCCACTCCAGAGTTAAATCAATTAAAGGGACGCCGTTTCGTCGTATGACTCGCGCGGTCGCCGGCCCGCTCGTAAATCCTGCGCCCGAACAGACGCTCGATTATTATCACTCGTCGCCGCGTGATTTTTGCTCCGCACAGCCCTCCACCGCTCTCCACCGAACCTCCAAGCCTTTTCGGCCTGGCGAAATCATAGTTTCGAACGATGAGCATTGATTTAATTAATTTGAACTCGATCGTTTCGGTAATGGCAGCCCTTTGACGCACGGAAACTGCCATTAACGCAGCCGAGCACACGCCTCGACATTTGCAACGAATATAAAAGTATGACGTGATAGCATGATGGGATAAAAGATCTTATTTTTCGCTCCATCGATAAATGCATTGATACAGAGATCCGTAGAAAGACGTTGTTCTTTAACCTTTTAAAAGATTTTTTTTAACCGACTTTGAGAAGGAAGGAGGTTACTCAATTCGACCTGCATGTGCCTTTTTTCGATTTTTTCCCGATGTACCGATGGACCAATCGGTACGAAACCTTTTGCATCTTGTATAGTATGTCCCCGGGGTGGTGCCGTTATAATTTTTTTTTTAATAATCAAAGTAGTATGAAGTAATATGGTCAGAGTATCGACACACTCGATCGATTCCTCGATAACAGCTTTTCCCGGACTCGGCCGGACTTCGTTCTTTGATAGCTTTGAAGAATACTTGTTTCAAAGTAATGATACTAAATATCGCTTGCCCGTTTTTGCTGGTTAGTTATTAGCATCATTCTTTAGAAAAGACATGGAGTATGCCCCGAAGACGGACGTTTCAAACCTGGTGCAATAATAGGGCTGATTCTAAACTTTTTGAACATCGAAGCTGTTAATGATTCAACAAAAAATATTAAAAAATAAATGCAACCTATGATGCAATATGAAATGATATAATTCTTTTAAATTTATGTAGTTTGTAAGTAAAGTGTTATTGCTACAAGAGAATAAACAAATGTGAATTTCGTCCACCTGGAATAGAGGAATCGATCACTGTACCTGTTTCAGGGCGAGAACTCCTTTATAATGAATAATAATTATTATTGATAAGATATATCCGAAGGGTACAAAATAGATATCGATGATTGGATAAAGATTTTTTGAGAAAGACTAAAGTTCCGCACAATTTTAATGGAACCTCGTTTGTATGCGCGCACGCGACGACTTCCATCCCGAAAAGCGAGATGAGAGAGAAGAGAGAGAGAGAGAGAGCGTTTACGTCGAGTCTCGTCAAAAACGGGCTCTCGTCGACCTGAACAGAAAGGAAAACGAGAGACATCAAATTTCCCACGAGCTAATGGAACTCTCGGAGATGCCGGGAGCGAAGAGTGGCCAATAGGAGAGAAAGAGAGAGAGAGAGGAGAGAGGCTCGCTTTACCTCGCCACGCCACGCCTGGACTTCCGCTCACCTGTGCAAGGTTGAGCACCATCCCGCCGGAGCCGAACTCTCCCACGCGTCTAGCGCGTCCCTCTCTCACTCTCTCTCTCGCCCCTCTCTTTCTCCGTTCTCTCTCGTCCCTTTTTCTCGCCTACCCTCTCCACTCCAGCCGTTCTCCATCCTCGTCCTTCCTTCGGCTAATGTGTTCTTCGGGAACGAGGTCTCTACCGTCCTTTCTCTCACTCTCTCTCGCTCGCTCTTTCTCTCTCTTGTCCTGTGGTATGCTTTGAAATCTGCCGGCCGAGGTGCCTTCCAGCCGACTCCGCCCCCACCTCCCCCGTAACCGCAGCTCGAACAGCTGATTCGCAAAAGGGGTCAACTACCCCGAAAACTCGCGGCCGTCCCCCGGAGTTCCTTGCGCCGTTGGCCAGGACGATGAGGACCTCCGAGTACAGTGCCGGGCAAAATGAAAGGACGTTTTTAATGTACAGGGGTCTTCCGATTCATCTCGGCAATTATTATTTCCTATCTATATATATAAAAACGAAGTCCTGACTGACTCACTCACCTATCAACGCCCAGGCTAAACCCTTGGCCCTAGAAAGCTGAAATTTTGCACAGAGGTTTCCGTTGTGACCTATACAACAGATAAGAAAGGATATTTCGAAATTTAACCCGTAAGGGAGTGAAAAGGGGTTGCAACTTTTTTATGAGGAATATTTTATTTGTTGTCGGATTTGCTTGATACTTGGTCTTAATGCTTTTTGATATAATTAATAAAACACCTATATCGGCATTTTAAAAAATTCATCCCCTAAGGGGGTGAAAAGGGGTTGCAACATTTTGTGTGAGGAATATATTATTCGTGATCTGATTTACATCATACTTGGTCTTTCTTAATGCTCATTGATACAATCTGAATTAGGGTGAATGGAGGTTTAAAATGTTTTATGGAGAAACAATATCACACCCTTATACTTTTTTACCCTTAACATTAAATATTGTTGTATCATTATTCAAAGTATTATTTACATTATTCATTATTTTATGCTTAAAGCAAGTTATGATCGATATTATTTAATATTTATTAAAACGTATTTTATTAACAAATATATGATCTATAGAAAGGAACATTTATGGTTGAACGCGTGTAACCAAAAATTGGAATTCCAAAGTCAGACGAAACAGGTAACAAACCTCTCGTCGCGAGCATCGCGTTGCAAATTGGTCAGCTGCGAAGTCATAAAGGTTGCAAGGCTGAATTTTTCAGTTGGCCGCGTCCCGTAACAAACCTTTGCAACGTTGCAGCAGCGTCCCAAGATACAACGGGGTGCGCTAGAACGTACGTAATTGCTTGTAGATCCCCGTTCGTTATAGCATCTGTTCGTTCTGGCGTGTACATGCAGAAACACACGGTAGACTCGCGTGCAGCACGGCTTCGTTTAACACGAAAAATTGCGGCAACGTTTGTAGAACGCGCTGGAGAAAAGGAATCGAACAACACGTTGTATAAACGGCGGTTACGGACGCGTGTTTGTATTTTCATACGGCAACGAGGCGAGATCGTAGAGGATCATTAAAATATCTACAGCGGGCAGATAACTGGAGATGCGCGTGCGATGAAATTCGGTAGACTCCCTTACGACGTAATAAAAAAATTGTTTAACCCTTCGCTGCATAAGTTTTTTAATTGAGAACGAACGGTTGAAATATGGTCAGTTTGTTGGTGTTTTATTTAAGCGGAAAATACTTGAAAAAATTTAAACAACATTTTCAGAAAAATAAACATATTGTAAGTAAGTCTACAATTTTTTTAAAGAATCATTTGTACATTTTTAATGTGCGTCTATTGTAATTTAAAATACATGGTATACAGTCTCTTTGTAATAGTTGAATAGTTCAACACTAACTAAACTAATTTTATAATATTTACTACAGAAAAGCCGTACACGTTTGAACAAATTCTTGGATCGCGTTTGTACAAGAGTCTACTGTATAAGAAAACTTATTAGATTAGATCCCAACATAATGAATAATGTAAACAATATTTTGAATAATGATACAGCAATGTTTAGTGTTAAGGGTAAAAAAGTATAAGGGTGTGATTAAATGTAAACAACCTCCATAGAATTAAAATTGTTAAAACTTCTAACCGCAGTCCTACAGTTAAGCTATAATCGGAACAAAATTGTGAATAATACAATACAACAATTTTTATTTCTAAAAAGTATAAAACCCCAAGATTCTGATTAAATAAAAATTTCCATAGAATTAAAGTTTGCATATATTTCGCTATAATTATACTATCTTTAATTTCTTCCTAAAATCGCGGTAAATTCTAGAGCTGGGAGGTTATCGCACAACCCAGACGAACATAATTACGTCTAGACCGAGTTTAAGCAAGTATCCGGAGAGTGACGTAGGAGTGGCAGAACGGAGACAAAAGAAAATGAGGTCAGTGAATACAAGAAAGATCGAGAGAGGGTGCGAGCAAACGTGGGACAGAGAAGAGGAGGAGGAAGAAGAAGAAAGAAGGGTGGCGCGAGAACCGGTGCATAGTGGTCGAGAGCGGCGCCAGTTCATCAGGGACAGCCTTTTTCCTTCCATCGCGTCGTAACATCATCGACTTCCTCTCGCCTGTTAACCTTCTCCGCCAACGTGTCCGTGTTCGTTTAGCCCCATCTTCTTCCTTGATCGCTGTCATCAGCGACTATGGGTTTCGCGTGTGTTTCGATCCTTTCGCGGCGGGCGACATGATCCTACACAATTACGTTGGTTCGATGACTCGCGAGGAATGGAGCCGTTGTCGATCATGGTAGCGCGAAGACGATCGATTAATTTGCGGTGGCTGAGATAACCGAGGCTCTAATCGAATCGATGACCAACCGATCCCTCTTGTCTGCGTACACTGCTCCGGGCGACCGATCTAGCACAGGGGTTCTTGAACTTATGTGGTGCGAGGCCTCCATCTTGAACAACATTTCTTACGCGGACTACATTCTGATCCTAGGCATTTTATTAGAGTTTTTTGTTTAATGAGTTATTTGAATGAAAAAGAAAAGTTAGGGGATGTAAGGTTAATGTCACAATTGAAGGGGAATATAGAGTTGAGAAGCGTCATAGAAGGGGAATATAGAGTTAGAAAGCGTCATGGAAGGGGAATATAGAGTTAGGAAACGTCATAGAAGGGGAATATAGAGATAGGAAACGTCATAGAAGGGGAATATAGTGGGGAAGCGTCGTGGAAGGGAAATATAGAGATGGGGAAGCGTCGTAGAAGGGGAATATAGAGATGGTTAGCGTCGTAGAGGGGGAATATAGAGTAGGGAAGCGTCATAGAAGGGGAATATAGAGTTAGAAAACGTCATAGAAGGGGAACAATAGAGATGGGAAGCCTCATAGAATGACCAGGTAGCGTTTGGATAGCCTGATAGAGGGGGAACATAGAGTGGGGACAGAAGTGTTAATCTGGCGCCTCATCGGCCTGATTCGAGTGCAAAGGGATAGGGAACGTCGAGGGCGGAGAAGCACAATCTCTATTCATAAAAGTGTGAAGGGAAAATGGGTGAAAATCACGGTCGGATCATCGAACGGTTCCCGAGGAGTGTACAGGGGCGAAGACACGCAACCCGGTAGATTAACAACGGTTATGATAAAATTGGTCTGTGGGTAGGTAGAATCTGGACGAAATGAGACTGCCGCCGCGGTCGAAGGGGAGGAAAAAGGGGATCGTAAGGAGAGATGCCACCGCGAGATACACGCGATGACACTCGTACGTAGGGGCGAGATGCACGCGACGTGAAACATCGGCCCCTTTGATATTATGTGGCTCTCGCGTGCGTGGGTTTGTGCGTTCGTTCGGCCGCAAGAGAACTGCCGTTGCCGAGGAATGCACCTTGCTTCGACCAGGTAGAGAGTCTCGTACACAGTCCTCTCTCGAAACCCTTTCCCCGGTTCCGACCGACGCGAAATGTTTCCATCGGACTCGTATTTTCCTTCCACACGAGTCAAGATGTTCCGTTAGACGTGTTTTCTCGGGATTCTTTTAAAAAATTCGCTATCTAATTTAGGCCGGGTCCCATGGAAATCACCGACAACATTGCACCGACTCCAGATTTGACCGAAAACGAACTTAACTGACAACGAATTTGTCCGACACGAATTTAACTGAAAACGATTTTAGGTTCGTTGACGGTTAAATTTTTTGTCGATCAAATCCGCTGTCGGATAAATCCACTGTCGGTTGAATTCGTTGTCGGTCAAATTTGGAGTCGGTGAAATATTGGTGAAAACTGTTTCGGTGATTTCCATGGGACCCCTTAGGCCACGGTTGGGGAATTGACACGCGTCTCCCTTAGCAGCATGTGTGATTGGCATTTTGTTGGGCCTTGATTGTGATGTTATTTACCCACCGTTAAAAATTGTCGCATTTTTATGCAGCTATGCCAACGATCACGACTAAACTGCGGATCTTCAGGCGTTCCTAGCAAAATCGAGAGGATGAAATCAAAAATTGTTGAAACATTTTAAAAACTGAAGATGTCCATACATGATATCTCTATTCGAGTAAGCCTTCAGGATTGCAAGGGTGCGAGATGCATCTTCACATTTCTCGATAATGGGTTCTTCAGTGGTCTAAATCGCTAGATAAAAGATCAGGGGCGTAGTCGCTCTCAACAGTCCTAGGGATGCACTCACTTGTCGGATGGTATCTGATGCCAGAGGACAACCCGAAATCCGTATTTTAACCTAAGAAGATCACCAGCCTTTTTGATTTATCTGAAACTCACCAGCCAGGAGTGTACCTGTACAATTTAGGGTACCCGCAATAATTCTTCCGATGTTGCGCGAGGCACGACTGTTTGCAAACCCTAGGTTGAATTTTTGCGGTCGGAAATCTCGCGACATGGAAGACATTGGACGTATTCGCTGGTTGGAACGGACTCGATCGATTCTTCCCGATGCAGCAGCATCCCTCGGCTGCATATCTAGCTCTGGCCGATGGAGACTGTCTCTCCGGTTCCGCTGAGATGAAAGGGAGCCACGAAACACGGTCCATGTAACGTGTGTTCGTATCACCTGCCCCGCAGTTGCCAGCCGGGTTGCAGCTGCACGCTCGGCTATGCGCGAGCGAGCGAGCGAGCAAAGCGAGCGCAAAAGAGCTAGGCTGGACAACCGACACACAAAGAGAGCGGTCAGGAATCCGGCCGAGGTTTCGGTACGTAACTGGAATGCGAGGAGGAACGAACGGAGAAAAAGAAAGAAGAGGAAACGGCGGAGGAATCGAGAGATTATTTCGTGCACCTTCTTCTTCCCTTGATCCTGCCGGCCTGGTTAACACTTTGCTTACCGGAAGCTTATTAATAGGCTTTTTATCGGCAGCTCTAACCCACCGCCGGGATACTAATCGGGCTTTCTTTCCTGCCAGCCGACAGACAGCTATTGTAATCCGGTCCTTGGAAGAAGAAACGTGAGATACGTCAACCATAGTCCGCCCATTCCTAGTACACAAATGTCAACAGTCTAGAGCGGTTCTGACGAAACCGAGACTAAACGTGTAACAATGTAGATACCGAAGCTCTGGTGCGTTCAGCAGCGCTGACTCATACTCGGGTTCAACGTTGTCCAAATCCGCAGTCTACTCGTGGCTAAAGAGACACGGCCCTGGTAGCACAAAAATATTGGCACAATATTTTTTAAGCCACATTTTTTCATATGAGAAAAATATTGGATCTGAACATTGTACAATGTACAAGGACAACCATTATCTGTATATTAGGAAGAAATATTCTATTTCTACTATTAAACAAAGATTTGTTTTATAATGAGAAAGAAATATTTTTTTATAATATGAAACAATTAAGTAAAAATAATATGAAATAATATTAGTTGTATATTAGGAACAAAATATTCTACTCCTAATATGAACTAAAGATTCATTTAATATTTTGAAAAAAATATTTTTCTCGTAACATGAAACAGATATTTCCTGCATGTTTAAATAGAAATATTTGTTACTTAATATAAAATAAATATTGTATGTTTATTTAAATATTAAGAAGAGATTGAATCTCTTTTTAATATTATATGAATATGTACACAATATTTTGTGCTACTAGGGCAGTTAAAAGGTAGAGATCTTCCAGACTATTACGGAGGGAATACTGTGAGAATACAGCGCGCCATCGTTTAATACACGAGGACCTGTAGATTTCGAATCGATCTTCGAATGCTTTCGCTGCCAGGGGGAACAGAATGTGGAATATATGTATAATTCCCACGTAGACAGGGAGAGAGAGAAAGAGAGTAATGCAATGATCCGAATCGCGCGGATAGGGAGTAATTGGCCGGTACCTGGATCGGGCCGTGCAAATAATTCCTCTCTGCGTCGAGTGTCACGCTGTGCAAACTGCAAGCCAGTGTGTTCATCGATACTCGCTCGCGCCAGTGCAAATAATACGCTTTCAATCGGCAATCGACAAGAGATGCGCGAAGTCGCCCGTACATTTGCCGAATGGCAACGAACTTTAGGAGACAAACGTTTGTCGGAATATTACAAGACGACGTCGCGTAAGCTCTTTTTACTACGTTTTTATTAGCTCGCTTTCTTGTTTGTCTGTCTGTTTGTTCGGTGGCAAATTTTGCAATTGATTTTAAACTTCCTGATGAGCTAGAGACTTGAACTTGCATAAAAGGCTCAGAACTGGATGACAATGCATTATTAAAAAAAAAATTTTTTTTAAAGTCTTACCGTTTCGGAGAAAATAACAATTAAATATTTACCTTTTCATCCCCCCGCGAACTACGTCATCGCGTTCAGCGATCCCCACTTCGTTCGACAACCCCCTCTACTTTACTATGCGTGCGCACTCTGACTCGTCCCCACTTCACGGACCCATTTCGCCCCGACGCGCGAACCATCGGTAGTGTAGTACATAATTCGACAGAGAATTCTGTCGAATGTCGCGTCGATAGTAACTGTAACGACGCGACGATCCGATAATAATTACTTATTGACTTATTTTGCGTTCTTCATATTTTATAATTTGCGTTATTCATTATTCTGGTTCGACGTATTGAATAGAAAAGACGTGTTTGATCTCAGACGGAGATTTAAATGAGACAACTTAAATAATTTTATTCAAGATAATTGGAATTAAACGTTAAACTATTGTGTTTACGGACGTGTTATTTCTAGTTACAACTTGATTCCTACAAATATAGGTGGAAAAGTTCAAGGTAGAGGAGAAATGAATTCCTACATCCTTTAGCTAATTTATTGAGGAGAGAATACTGTCATTGAGACGGCAAGGATGTACGAAAGATTACCTTTCTTTTAAACGTACACGATCAATTAATCAATCTTGATTACAATATTAATCGATTAATGCTCAACTCTGTGCACGCTGTCGGCCCACGCATGCACGTACCAACACTCGGTAGCTCGTAGTCTTAACGATGTTCCGGCGACAGATTGGATCGGGTGACGCGAATGACTGGAACTTTGGACTTTCGAATAACGAGCGTCACTCAATAAAGTTTATCCCCGGGATCACGACGTCGTGACTCTTCTTTCTTCTTTTTCTGTTTCTGCTTTCTCGAACTGCGATTGTTCCCTCGGTGGCAAAGCCCCCCGTCCCTGCCCCCACGATAAATCGTTTTCATGGCGAACCGACTCGCTCGAGATTTATGGTTCTCAATGTTTAAGGAACGACTATCTCGACGCGAAAACGCAGCCGAACGACTGCGATAACGGCGTGGCGGGAACGTATGTTTTCCCGCGGCTACGCGATCTTACTGTTTTCCTTCCAGCACGTTTCCGGAACGAGAAATCTTCGTACGTGTCCATGTCAAACGATTTCAAACTGTTTTATGGAAATGCGAAGGCTTGCCAACTTTTTCGGAGACTATTCGGCGCGATGTTTATTTTCGTTAATATTTTCCTTTTAAAACATTCGCAGAATTTTAAAAATAATAATATATACTATTGTATTATGTTCAATCTATTAAACGCCTGTTAAGGCGTATGTTCTTAAATATTCTTGTATATTTATAAAAGAAGTATTTTTACTTGGAAGCAATTCTGCAATTTATCAAATGCAAATTTCAGATCATCTTCAGGAAAATTAATAATTGCGTTTGTAAATTATTAAACAAAAAATTATTATATTGACTACTGATATCACTTGAAACATCAAAGAAAAATAAATATTACGCAACATTACTGAACCAGTAATGTTTTAAATTATTCAAAAGATGCACTAACTATTTTTTTTATTCAGCTATAAAACCCCAACATTACAAAAATAACTTATAAATTAAGATTGAGGCAATATAATGAACATTTTCAATGGTTAATTAATTGATATCAATAGTGAATATAATAATTTTTTGTTCAATAATTTACAGACGCAATTATTAATTTTCCTGAAGATGATCTGCACATCGACTCAAGATCGATTACATTTCTTGGATTTTCTTATGTGTATATATAACTTGTATACTATATATACACTATACTGTATATAACTTGTATATTCCTGTATATTCTTGTATTTTCTAGTATATTCTTGAATATTCTAGTATATTCCAGTTTATTCTTATACATTCTTGCCCATTCTTCTATATACAGGTATATTCTTATACATTCTAGTATATTCTTGAATATTCTAGTATATTCCAGTTTATTCTTATACATTCTTGCCCATTCTTCTATATACAGGTATATTCTTATATATTCTATTATATTCGAGTATATATCTTGGATATTCTTGTATATCCTTGTATAATCGACGCGGTCCTAACAATGAAAACAAAGCGGGTGGTCCTGGGAGGGTAGTCTCGCGCGGATCGACGCGTCGCGCGTCGAGGATCTACGCGTGTACGTGTCGTCGGCCGTCTACAGGATTCTATTTCGCTTTGCTGATAACCGCAAGGGTCGAATCATCTCGATGAGTCGACAAGAGCCGTCTGGATGCCGAGAGTTGTCCAGTTTTCAAGCGGCGAGACGCCGGGACTCTTGTTCGCACGGTGAGAACGATGAGATCACTCGGCGCTTGCCCACTATGAATCATCGTCTGCCGGTGGTTTGTCGGCTGTTTCGGCTGTTTCGGCCAGAACTCAGCAGTTTTGCCGAGACGGAACACGGCTCTCTGTTCCGTTACGCTGCGCGACTCGATTAAGAATTTCCTTAAAAATATCAGCTGAATACAGAGCAGCGTAGCACGCGATTGAGAATCGAAAGCAGCGACGGGACGTACGCTGCAAATTTCCTGTTATCCTTTTTTTATAAACAAGAAGAACAGGAGCATCGAGCTTCAGCAGGAATATCCTGTGCTTCTCTGAAAAATCGGATACGATAAATGCACCTATTATCGCAGGTACATGTTTTACTGCGCTATTGTTTTCGAATTAGTTTAGAATATAGTAAAATCTTAAATACTGTCCGGAGTGGTATACCTAAACGTTGTCTAGTGCGTACTCACTCCACTGCCGGACAACGCTGTGTCCAGCGACGGCGACACTTTTCGGTCACGCCATTTGTGTTTCATTCTGTCCTTCTCTATGTTCGGCTCTCTATTGAAACGCTGTCTGCCCAGAACACGTTTGATCTCCTTATAAAAAAGTACTAATCTATGTACAGTAAGTGTACAAAGTGTCCGTACACCTTTTAAGATAGAATACCTATTTTACAAGTGTGTCAAACGGCCTGATTTTTTATAATCAATTAGAAGCATTGGTTTATGAAATGATGTGCAGAAAAGATTTTCCAAAAGATTATATTTTACAAGGTTCCATGCAAAAATGGAAAAGACATTTTTTAAAACTTTTTCATTTGGGCCCTTAATGAAAATTTAAAATTAGATTAGAATTTTTAGATCTGTTTACCAATGTCAAGTAGGACAGTAATGATGTTTTAGAATTGTTTAAATTGAAGTTCTTTTTCATAACGAATGTCCAGCTGCATCGATTGACCTATTCAAAAATACCTCACTCTATTTAAAAAAAACAAAGTTGACTTTTGCATGACCTTTACGTGTCCACTCACGAAAGAACTAATAACATCAGACTATGCTTCACTCGATACCATTCAAGCCTCCGCTGAAACATTTTTTTTCCACGAGTGATAATAGCGAGAAAATTGTTGACGTCGAAATCGGGTGTATTATAATATTAATATAATATTATAATATTAGTATTATAATTCGAGCGAATTATCCCGACCCGGCGAAAGGTTGGAATATTCGGTTCCGGGGGTGGATCTACCGTGGGTCAGAACCGGGTTAGAAGTGATAACGTTGTCAACGGTAAGTGTTCACATCCGCTGACAAGCGACGACAGTGCGTGCGAGTAATGGACACGCGGCAGACACTCGAGCGATCTCGAAGACGCGATCCTACGCGAGAAGGCGTATCGACTCGTACGAGGGAAATTGGAAGATTGCTCGACGCCACTCCGCCGCCGTCAATTTCCCTCGGCTGAAATTGCCGCGTCAATTGTCGCGTCCCTCGAACAAAAACAAAAAACGCTTCCGGAGTTTCGCAAGGAAATAAATAGTCCGGCTCCACGGGGAATGGAAACGGGATTGCTCGCGACGGAGTCGCCGGAGGGGTGGCTAACGTGTTCGAAAGAAGAGTTCCGATGCGTGCTGTAACAGTTGTCCCATTACAGACCAATTAGGGTAACTGTACTTGTTACTGCGGGTGGTACGTTTTACTGCGCCCTCTTTCCCGATCAGATTGAAATACGTAAAAATAAGTATTTCACCCTGAACAAATTTCTACAATTTATGAAATTTTATCGTGGAAAGACGAAACAGTCTCAAGCTTTACTCTCTTACTTTCTTGTATAAAAATGTATAGTCTACCGATGAAAATTTCGTTTAACATATACTCGTCAATATTAACATGTATATACAAGTTATATATATACATATATGTAATCCCTCATTCGTCCCTCAATTCACGAACCAGGGTAAACTGTACTGTATAAACATGTAACGTGTACATGTGATTTATTTATTTATTTATTTATATTTATTATAAGTGAATGGCCACACTGGGAGCCTTACACCCCCGCGCTACACACCCTCCCACAAAATTTATATCTATTCGTGTATTTTATATTTTATTATATATAATTTAAGCCTTCGCCACAAAGCATTATAGTTGTACCGCCTCCGGGACAATTGCTTGCAAAATAAACGCTTTTTAACTGTACTGATTTAAACGGCAAATATTAAGAATTCCTGGTATAGAAAATCATTTTATATTGCTTCTTACTTATATTTAAAAGCAACATTGTTAGTTTTCATAACACAGTTTTCACATACGACTATTTACAAAGAAGGTACGTCCAGTAAAAATATTCTGCACGTGATCGTGGGAAGCAGAAGTTAAACGAAAATTAATTATCTCCCCCGATGACTTTGCTGCGTTAAAAACACTATTACAGTGTTTCGAAATGTTCTCGATTCTCTCACTGTTTTATACTTCGTCGACCAAACATTTTTTGATAAATGCACAAAGAACCGCAGTCTAATCATTAGCCATAGAAAAGAAGACCGTGCTATTAATCTTCATTGAATGGAAATGAATGCTGACCAACACCCATGCCCAAGTTAACTACAACCGGAAATGGTTAAACGTAGCCCGTATATCATAGTCGGACGAACGAACGTAACTGACAGTCGCACGACGATTATGGGGTTTGAGTAATCGGAGAGAGAGGGAGGAAGAAAGAGGGAGAGAGTATACCGTCTAGCAAGAATCGACGTTAAAGAGGAAACTTTAGCACTTTCGCGGTTCGGATAATGCGGTGTCTCCTCTACGAACAGCCGGAGCTGGTTCGGATAATTTCCGTCTGGTTTCCAAGGGGCGAGCAGCGATGAAAGAGCGCGTCGCGTAACGTTTAACGAACCGATCGATCGATCGAAGGACCGTGGGCCTCGATAATTCCTAAATAATTGAGAATGTTCTCCTCCGAGGCCGATACGAGCGTTGCAATCGGATTTCCGTGGATTATAATTGGCCGCGCGTTAATACGCGCCGATACCCAATACTCGATACCGAGGAACGGTATGCGCAAGAGCGCGTGCTTGGAATCGCTGCGTCGGGCCACGACCTGTCTCGCAATTACATACTGCGAGGATCGCTCGCACAGTCTCATCTTTCGAATAACTTCGTTCTTATTGTATCGGGACATTGAAAACAGCCTCGATACAATTTTCGATGGATTGTTATGCTTCATTGTGAACTATCACTTTATTGTCGAACGATCATATCTAGATTTTATAAGTAGACTGCGGATTTTATTGCATTTACGACAACAACGAATACCTGTGATTTCAAATAGTGTAGACATTAGAAGAATTTAAAGAAAGAAAACATTATTATTATTTATTTAATGCTTTAAACCAAGTATGGTTTATGTAGCGTGTACAGTACATGAGTCTACTAACGTATTACATAATGACTTTTATTATTAACGTACTACATAATCATTACATTAGATGCACCCCTTAACTTATCTTAATTTAAAATTAATTTGCAAAGCTTCAACTTGGCTACGTTAATTCAAAGAAATTAAATTTTCATTGCACATCGCTGAGTAAAATCGAAAATAATTAACAGGCCTTTCAATATCCGGACCACAGAGGAAGTATCTTGTACAGATCGGGAGAAGACAGTACTTTAAATTAGGAATTTACACATTTCAATAAGAATTTACATTATCGACGTCAAACAAACCTATACAAATTTGGACAGGACAACGTCTGTCGGGTCAGTTAGTATAAAATATAAATGATTATATATTAAACAATTTGAGTGAATGCGAAATTTAATTAAAAAATTTTTAAGTACACCAGCAGTAATTCCACTAGCGTACATTCCCATACTTGTATTCTGCTTTTAATTATCTGATCATGGTGAAACTAATACATTGATGTTCTCAAATATTTTTCCAGTTAAATTGTACGCGCCTAATTTATACCTAATTTATACATCATCTAATCCGTCGTCTACTGTGTGAAATTGCGCCAATTTTCGTGATAAACGCGTAAAATCGACGGTCCGGTTATACGGTTCTCGATGAAACTGAATGGTTCATTGTATTTAGATGAGTTAATTAAATGTGGGGGTCGGTAACCTGAATTTCTAATCGTGCGACGAGAGTGTGTGCCAGAACGAGTTCGTTTTCCACGCGCGCCCGTACGGCCGATCGTTACAGAATAAAAGACGACTGGCCGGAAAGCCCTTAACGCTGCGGTTTTATCGTCCTCGACGACGACAACAGGGGAGAAACTCGCGGACGATCTGCTCGAACTCGTTGGCAACGTACGCGTATTTATAGGCGGACACATTTTTACTCGGCCGACGCGTGGCAGATTTATACACGGCTCCTGTTTTACGGTTCGATCCGCGCCACGGCTGGAGAACTATAATACGATTTGATTCGGAAGCTGAATAAAATCGCACCCCGGCAAGAACAATGACACACCTCAACAAAAAAATAACGATTTTGAATTTGGAACAGTGAGAAATGCGTTCAGTTGTGTTAAATTTGGTATTTAGGATTTATTACACAACTAGCTGACCCGACAGATATTGTCCTGTACAAATTTCAATAAATTTTGTTTGTGATCGTTTTAATTACGCATATCCATAGTTGAAATCGCGAGTTATGGTCTTGAGTTTATAAAAAAATGGTTTCAACCCTTCGTTGCACGATTGTTGCATGTTGCATGATGGATGGAGGGATGAATGATATAGTAGATCGAAATTAAATAAATTATTATCATTATTATATTATTAATACAATATTCTAGCTAGGAAGGAACGTCTAATTTTCGAGTTAGAGAAGCTCCTTTAAGTTTGAAAAAGCGATCGATTGTTTGAAAATGAAGGGACAGAGTGTTCGGTTAAAGGTCGTTACAGACAAGTCCGACCGGCGTCGGCCATCGTTTTTCGATATCCATACATTTCCGGCCGATTTTTTAAACAATTTGAATAGGACCGTTTCTCATTACCATAATGTTGTAAAGGAGAGCTGCCGATAGTTCACCCAAGGAGTCGTAGGGGTTACGCTAACACTGTTTTCGTCAATACGATTTGACCGCCAGTAACTTTCGTCGACGACGACGAAAGGTCACTAAATCGACCTTTAAGAGGTTAGTATTCCCCTTGAATATTAGTAGAAAAACAAGTAAAAACAGTGTTTGCGGAAAATATTTGTTTGTCCTTATACGAGCATGTTACGAACTGTGTGAAGGCTCATTCTAAAAAGGAAAGTTGACCGCGCTCGCTCTCCTCACGATTTAACAAGATTATGTTTATGTTTAATAATATGAGCATCCAAAGTAGAGGGGAAAAATCTAGAAAAAAAACCGAGAAACCACCCTCAGATTCTAGCTCAGAGGTTGGCTACACTGAAATAATATAATAGGATTAGGGTATACCCACCCTACCCCTTAAGATCTATTTCGTTTAACTCAGTCCGGCCAGTGTACCAATGCTTAAGGATGGAGAATATTAAGATTAAGGAGAAAAAAAGGTTTTTATGGGCTCCACAACTTCGAGTTTCTCGAAGGACCTCAATTTCTGGGCGGACACTCATGGGCACCCGAAATTCTGAACTGTGACGTTCTGGTTAACTAAATAGACCTTTAGGAGGAGAGAGGGAAAGTCTGGTCCGGACCAGCGAAACGCACAGACGCGTGTACGCGACCGTTCCAAATTACACTTTCAGGCGACGGAGAGCTCGTTACTCGTATACGAGGGTCGAATAAAATAAATATACTCTGGCGAACGGGCGTACGCGTCCGCGTCCGCGTGCGCCTGTTTGCTCGGCGCTAGGGCGTTCAAGATACAGGATGAAATATTAACGCTTGGACCCCATCGGTTCACCGAACCTCGCTGTTCGAATTCCCCTTCGTTGCCGCAACGGCGCGTCGTTCGTATGTCGCGACGCCCGAATCCAACCCTGGTTTATCCATCGCCGATTAAATTAAGATCGTTCGCACGTGTTCGACAGAACGGGCCCGCGAAAACGCTCCTCCACGGCAAGATGTGCCACTGTGAAATATCCAGCCGGCCACAAATCTTTCTCTCCTATCCTCCCAACGTTCGTCCTACTCGATTCCCATTGCCGCCCCTTGCATTCCCAACGCGACCGTATTTTTAAATTAAAAATCCCAGCGTCCTTTTCATATACACATCCGCCATCTAATGCGACTCGGTAACAGGGACCGGGGAAGTAGAGGAAAATATTCGCGTAAAATGGCTGGCGAAATAAATATTCAGATAAAATGGTCCTTGGAAGAAATATCGTATGGTAAACTATACAATGATTGGAAGCCTAAGCCAAAATCGTAATTAAAATCTTTTTATCTTGTTTTTTGAAATATTTAAACGAGCTTGCTATTGCTATAAGCTAATAAAGATTTTTCAGCAAAATCAAAACAGTTTTACGAGTCATAAATCTTGCATTATAAAATATATTGAGAAAATAACAATCGTAAGACAAATAGTAATAACAAATAAACATATACGCACTTAGCAATAAGTGCCACAGATGTAAATCTTGTAATTGTATAATATTTGTATATTATATATGTATAATATATATATTTGTTATAATACATATATAATATATATAATATATTTGATAATACGATATTATTTCTCATAAAGTATGACAAATGGAATATAAAATGCGCTGGGATAAAAAAAGCGCTGCATCCAGACGGTTAAATGAATTCCCACCTTTAAATGTCACCTATCCACACACATTTTCCACATGAAAGCATCAAATCCGCAGTCTACTGGTAGCTATTTCGAGAACCGAAACCGAATATTATCACGGTGTTCGATTCCTGGTAACAAGTGAAACGGGTAACTCGAATTACAGTTGCAGAAAGAGTCGCGAGGGTGAGAGGGTCGCGGCTTGGCAGCGCAAACTTCCCGACCTCCAGCAGGATAGGGGACCGGATCGAATCTCCACCCACCTTCGAATAAGCGTTTCTGGCCGGTCGGACCCTCGCGCAAAGTTTATAAAGCGGAAAATACGTCTGTGTTTACCGTAGTCGGGCTCCGAGTTTAGATCCGCACATGAACCGGCACGGGTGCACTGACCAAAAGACAACAACGTCCGTTTTCTAAACATAGCCATCGCCTTCGCCCGTAAACCCCTTAATTTCTTTCTTTCTTTCCTTCTTTCTTTCTTTCTCCGTGTGCGTCTTGCAGGTCTAGGCTTGCTGTCTATAAAATCGCGGACCCAGGTTGAATATATATATATATATATATATATATATATATATATATATTGCAATTAATTCAGATTTTTACGTAGAATATCCTCGATGTCAAAAATAAAACAAAACATTGAAAAAATAGCCGGATAAGATTGTAGAAAATGCACTTGGATCAAATTAAAAGGCGCACCATTTGATAAGGCAACCCTGAGCAACTACTGCTGAACGAAAATTGTGAAAGAAATCTAGTGGATGTGAAATACCCGGACTGTACTTAATTTAATATATAAAATAATATATAAAATAATATATAAAATAGTATATAAAATAATATATAAAATAATGTATATAAAATAATATATAAAATAATTAACTGTACTGTAATTAATTTAGATGTCAAAAATCAAAAGCTTTGAAACACTGTGACCAAATTAAAAAGGTAATGCACCATCCGAATAAAAATTTTGAAAATAAAAGACAAGGCATTAGAGAAAAAGTAATAACACTTGGGACACTTGATCGGAAACTGTGAATGTCTCGGGAAAAACGTGACGAATAGAGGAAACCGCAGTTTAATGTGATTCCTTAATGAAATTCTCGCGGTTTTGCACCAGAACCTCCAGATGCGGGTGCGATCTCCCACGCCATCTTAGTTGGAACTTGGAGCCATCGGATCCCATAAAATCAGAGTTTCAAAGACGGAGGAGCGTCGTGACTCTCCAGCCGCAAGGCACTTTCCGGTTCTATGAATATTCAGAGACCCTTTTCGGTTTTCGCACGTTACTTTCGAGTAGATTTAGCGTCGTTTATGCAGTACTTCGGGCTGTTTGTCCGCGCCTCTAATTCGCAGATGAAAAGAGCGTAAAGCGCAGCCGAGGCTGTGTTCGAATCAGATAAATCGCAGCGCCGCGCCATCGTGTGTTGCATTTATTCAGTTAAAGTACTACGAAAATGTTGCTCGACTCGTATATTATCCACTGAATTACTTTTATCTGAATTTATTTTATTATTTTATAATATTATTTATTTATATACATCTCCGGAGTTGTCCAAATAATTGAAAAACAATTCAGTTAAAGATCTACGAAAATGTTGCTCGACTCGTATATTATCCACTGAATTACTTTTATCTGAATTTATTTTATTATTTTATAATATTATTTATTTATATACATCTCCGGAGTTGTTCCAAATAATTGAAAAACAAATCTGTACAATGTCCGAGAGCCCGCAGATAACGGAATAATTAATTCAATGCTCATGAAATATCTTCTCTCTCGAATATCTTCTAAAGCAAACGTCGGACCAAAATCCAGTCCTTTTTTCTGAAATTTTTCCACTTCCTCGATGGTCCGATTTTACAAAAATAATTGTAATCATAATTGTAAATATTAGTTTAGAAATGTCTCGAGAGTAACAGCAACAGAATTGACTCGAGGGTTTGGCAGCCAGATTACAATTTCAGCAGCGAGACCGCTTTTTTCCGTTCGTTCTCGATCGGGTTCCGAGATTGCCGTTCGCGTGGCGGCCGACAGGTGCAAAGACGGCATTTCTTCAGGCAGAACGGTTTCCGTGACGGTGTCCGTGAGAGATACGCGGTTACGCATGCGCCACTAACTAAATTATAATGATTTCCCCACGCGGCGCCGGTTGTTGTTTTACGAGAACCGATTCCTACTCGAATACGAAGCCGCCGTCGCGTCGGCACGTCGTGAATACGAATGAATCCACGCGAGCACATGTACAATTGTACAGTCGTTGACGACCTCACAGGCGCCGTTCCGGATTTCCACGATTCGTCGTACCGTTATCCGTGTCTCTTCAGAATGTCGAATAACCGATGAAATTCACTGTGAGCTTGTAAAAAAGGCGCCACCCCTCAATGACTTTGAAATATGTATTCAAAGAAATCGGAGGACCCTTTTCTACAAGTTCATCAAAGGATCTAGCCGACCAATCATGGTCCAGCAGCCCCGGCCACAATTTTTATTGATATTTTTATTGATATGTGGAAAACAATGGTTTTACGTTGAAAGATAACCTCCTAAAATTTTAATTAGCTAACCACTTCATATAAGGATGAATAACCTAAACTGTATCATTTTTCTCGATTATTAATTAACCCTTTGCCGTACTTTAACGAGTCAGACTCGTTATGAAGATTTTAACAAAGATCGTTTGTAACGAATAAGCAATCATTAAAATAAATGTAACCGTGCAAAAAATATTAATTTTCTTTTCCCCTCTACGACATTTTTCGGGATAATGTCGAGTTAATCCCTGTAACTGTAAAGAAAATGGCACGGCAAGGGTTAAGATACTCAGATGAAAGAAACAACGAAAATACTCGAATTTGCCTCCTTTTAATCATATATTTTTTCACAATAGTGATCACATTATTAAGGGTAGAAAAAAGTCATTTAATTTTTTAGGGTGTGGGAATTGCAAGCAACCCTTCGAGTGACCACTTGCAAAAATTTCAAACACAATGGTCTATTATCTTGATTGGTGGAAGATAGTTAAATATTGGAAAACAAATGAAATTAAGCCATCCGTCGTCGACGAATGAAACGTCGGATGGAATTGGAGAAAAATATTATTTGAATAAGAATTTCGAATAAAGTGGCTTTTGGACTCATTTCGTTCGAAATTTTTATTGAAATATGATTTCTGCTCAACTCTGACGTCGGACGAGGGTCGATCGCGAGAAAAAGATTCGAAAGATTTAATAATTAACGCGGGAGCCGAAATGTCGTTTCGGACGACATGGTGGCGCCGGCTACGAGAGGCTTATTGAAAGCTTCGCTGTTTTATGGGCCACCTGTTAGCCTGGCCGCCGCACCCCTTCGCCACCTTTTACCCGCTTCTCTCAGGGTTGCTCCTCTTCGAGTTCGTCCGCCAGTTTCGGCAGGTCGAGAGCTGCTGGTTTTTGTCCCCTTCCACCCCTGACGCCGCGTCACAGGCACGGTTAACCCTTAACCCCTCTCGCGTTTAGAAGAAGAGCGCGAGATATGGAGAACGCATTGAAATCGCTTCGAATTCGTTAGTCTTTTGTTAACCCCCGTGTACTCGGAGTTGTTTCAAACTCGACAGTTAAACGTTTCTTCTGAATTTCTCTAAAATTATTCCATTCTACTATAGTATTTACATGTATATGTATATGATTTAGTTCATTTCATTTTATACATTGAAACGTCATTGATCATATACCAACGGAGGGGCAAGTTAATGTTTGTTTAATATTTTCGATTTTGCTATAGAATTTAAATCGTAAATGAAAATATTCCTATTTATTTCCACGATCTGAAACAGAAAATAAAATATTGTATTATAATATGATCTGACATGAAAGGAAATACTTGAATCTTGCTTAAACGATTTGCTGATCCTTTGGGGAATGATTTATACTTATAAATGTATTGATTTGAATAATCATTTATATCAAAATATTATCTCAAAGTTGTACCATATTCTCAATAATCTATGTATATATCTTCTATCTACATTCTACATATATTAATAAAAATCAAATGCTGTTCTGATTTGGCTAATTATTCTTTTTAAATGTTCGTAATAGTCCGAATAAGGTTTTAGGGAAAGAAACATTGGAAAAGTTGTAATAGGAATTTCAAGTAATAGAAAGTTCAATAGGAATTTACATTATCTGATGTCTAATTACAAACTTTATAAAAATTTGGACAGGACAACGTCTATCGGGTCAGCTAGTGCATAATATTTTTTAATAATGTAAATAATATTTTGATTATAAAAAACATTTGTGAATACCTAACAGTATACATGACAGCGAATGAGAAATTAGACTGAATAACAGGTTAATAAATCAGTATTGTTTGTCACTACATAAAACTAGCGTTAAGGGATCACGCGTGCAAGTTTACAGCTTGAGCGCTCGGAGCGCAATAAACGGAACGATCTTCGCGTTATAAAGGTTGCAATAAAACGTCGAGAGAGGAATCAGCTAGTGAAAGCGTTGGATGGCGTAACAGTGTTTTCGCGTCTAAAATTATCTACCTAATGGAAGGTTAAATACGCGCTCGGATCGACGTTGAAAGGAAGGTACAGGCTCGGCGGGGTCTCGCTCGGGTTAGGGGTAAACAACGATCAGCTACCGAGGAGAAAGAAGGTGATCATGCAAGAGAGAGAGAGAGAGAGGCGAGTGAAATGGAACGGAACATCTTCGGTCATCGGGCGGCTGGTAAAGGTCAGGAAAAGATGGTGTGTATCCGAGGACGAGTAGTTTGTCATGTTCCACGCAGACACCCTCGAAAAGCATGGCAAGGAAACGAGTCTCGGTCTCGTGCAACCAATTCACCGTCCCCTACGAGTCGCATAGGGTAATGCAATATAACATGTGGAAGAGGGTGTCTCCTAGCAACCCTATGTCGTCTTCTCACCCCATTCTCTAAGTTTCGCTCTAAAACACCCTAAATCCGCTGCACGCCGCCGCGCCGCGATTCCCGCTCGACCCAAAGCGAAGCAACGCGCTGCGGAGACGCGACGGGACGAGCACGCAACTTTCGTTTGAGTTTTCGCAGCTACCCCCGCCTGTTGACGCACTCCTCTCCTCCCTTAACCCTTCTCTCTTTGCTTTTTATCGTTCGCCAGACCTCGAACAATCGACCTTCTCACCACTTTCGCCGAACGCTAAATGAACTCTGCTCGCTGTGCTCGCGAATTCTTCGCGAAATTTATTCACTTCTCCACGCACGGAAGGAAATTCAACCTGCCGTTAGCCGGTAAACAGCTTTTACAATTTCTCAATTACGATAATTTCATAATTTTTACAATTCCACAATTTCCCAACTTTTACGACTCCAAGAACTTCAATTTTACAACTCCACAATTTAGCAATTTTTACAATTTTACAATTATTACAATTCCATAATTTTTATAATTCCACTATTTCCCAATTTTTACGACTCCAAGAACTTCAATTTTACAACTCCACAATTTACCTATTTTTACAATTTTACAATTATTACAATTCCATAATTTTTACAATTTCATGGTTTTTACAATTTTACGATTTTCCAATTAATACAATTTCACGAATTGTTTTTTTTACAATTGCTCGATTACTACAATTTTACAATTGTTACAATTTCGTAATCGGAAGTTCCTTATTTTTATAATTGCACAATTTTTACAGCTTTATTATATCAACATATCATATCAATTACAACATATGAAAAATCCAACTGATTTTACCGGAATAAATTTTCCACATGCTTAGTGCGGGGTTCTTTCTCAGAGAAACATATTTATAATTTCAATATTTCGAAAACTCATCCGGTAATTCAAGTGTTAAATTCTCTCATAAAATAGTTCTGTTATTTTTCCTCTGCATGTGTGTCGCGTAAATACGTACTTTCCTTGCTTTGCCCTATTTCGCTCGCAGAAAGGAGGCGTTTCCTAAACGCCTCGTTTACGAGTCGGTTTCGGAGCGTTTTAGTCGTGCTAGCGCGGCCCGATGCGAACGAGCCCACGATTTTATCGATCGCTCGGGCAGCGCGGAGAAAAGCCTATGTCCGTGACAAAGAGCAGGCCGCCTAACGCGACACAGTATGTACATACCGGTGTTGTATAGTGGCGAGTTGGCCACCGGTTACGTTCTACAAGCGGTAATATCAGTGGACCGAAATTAACGATCGCGATAGTTGTGCCAGCAGTGCGAAGAAAGGGGAAATCCTGACGCTCACAGGGCTCGAGATTCGACCTACCCCGTCGCCAAACCCCTGCAAAAGCGCTGGCAAACAACATGACCCTCGTGTCGAACGCGCGACCAATATACACGGTGTCGCACCTTACTTTCGATGCGCTTCACCCTCTGCGATTCGCCGTTGGAATAATCTGCCTCGTAAAGATCATCGAATAATAACATTACATTTACAGGGGAACTATCAATCCATTGAATCAGCAAACTTCCATTATCACAGTTTGAAAATATAGTAAAGCTTTGATTTAAGAAATTCCCTCGGGTCCGTGCTGTTTCTTAGATCCAGTAGATCAGGGTAATATACCGGCGGAGCTCTGGATGAAGTAAAATGGAACTTCACATAAATATTTCAGATGAATACTGTTCGAATGAATATTCAAGTTAAATACTGTTCAATGAAATATTCAAGCAACATTCATATAAATATTCAAGTTAAATATTGTTCAACTGAATATTCAAGCCACATTCATATAAATATTCAAATTAAATATTGTTCAAATGAATATTCAAGCAACATTCATATAAATATTCAAGGTAAATACTGTTCAAATGAATACATTCAAGTTAAATATTGTTCAAATGAGAATATTTGATTAGTATTGGTTCTCACACCGACATACCCGAGAACCCGTATCGAACTACGCGAGGTGTTTACACTTTACGGTATTGGAAGCGGAGAGATATTCGTTTTTCGTAGATTTCTCGGCATCAGCGCTCGGAAAGAAAAACACTGCTCGGAAATTCGTCCAACACCCTGTGTACGAAGTGTCGTCGCGCAACTGCGACAGGGGCGGTGAAAGAAAGGAGGCAGTTGTGAAGTTTCACGATTCCCCCCGGTTGAAAAACGAAACTCGTTCGCGCTCGATGATCGAAGGAAAGCCCGGCGATGCAGACGGAACGAACCCCGAGGATGCGTCTATCGAGATTCAGGTGTGTCTCTTCGACAGTATATCCTGAATCGATTGCAAGTATCAAACCACGTATCACGCGACTACGCGCAGTGGGCTATTTAATCTCTTTAGAAACTTTTTTTTCATGTACCTGTATATATATATTTTTTTGATCCCCTCAGGGTTACAATTCTGCATAACCCCTCTTTTCTTCCCCTTTCGAATATACATGCGAGTAATCTACATTAATATTTTTCCATAAACAGTACTATTTAACTGTTTTAACTATTTTCTTTGATCTCGATCGCCAATTTTAAATAAATAGATTGATATTTACGGCGCATAGATCCGATCCTATGTTACTAACTAAGCAGTTTTGCAAATTAATATAACCTTTTTCAACGTTTCGGTCTAGTTTAAAACAATTTTCAAGAATATATAATTGCTTCTGTAAAAATTGATCAATGTACTATTTAGTACTATTTACAATTAGTAACATATAGATTTTTCTCACAAGTTTAGCGGATAAAATCGAGACAACAACATAGCTAGGATATAAAGGAATGTTTATAGAGAGTAATTTCACGGATTTTTGTTTTATACCCTGCGGTGGTTTCGATAGAATAAACAATAGAAAGTGATACAATTTTTGTTTCCAGAAAATTAATATGTATCATCTAATAATTTGTTTTTGAAATCTTGGAACTCTCTTTCCAACCAAAAATCTGTTCTAATACCAAGAAAATTTTGGAAAAATTTGCTGCCAGTCGGAATCGCGTTGAAAAGAGAAAAGAATGGTGCGGAACGTTTCGATCGATGTGGCGATTGATCCCTCGGAAACAGCGTGGAGAAGAAGAGTGCAACGTTTCGAAGCCGGCGCTCGGGGCAGATTCGGCTCGCTCGTAAATATTTAATGGGGATTCGCGGCAGGATCCCGTAATGGCCGACGGTTGAAAAGCACGCGTGCGTTGGGGGTAGCCTCTCTACGGGCGCGCGGTATCATTCTACATAATGGAAAGCACGGAAGAATAACCCGCAGAGAGAAATAGTTTTGCCCGGCGGGGTGGTCGGACCGTTTCCCCGTCTCGCATCGGACTCGGTTCCCGTCTCGTCGTTTCCCGCCTCGTTTCCCCGCAGTTTTTCTTCCGGCGTTAGTGCTCTCCTCTCTCTCTCCCTCTCTCTGTCTATTTCTCTGTCTCTATCTCTCTGTGTGATTGACGCGCGCGCATTTTGCAATGGTCGGTTCTTTATTCCGCTGCATGGGAATATTTGGCGGCGGTGAATGGTCGGATGCCACTGTGCGGTTTTCACTCCGGGTACCGATCGGACCGATTCGCCCCTTTTCGAACCCCATTATTCCTCGCGCTCTCGCACGCCGCAGGGATGTTTCACGCTTTATCGTGTTGGAAACAATTCGCGTAATCGTTCCCGCGAACAATGACGTTTCACGGGCTCGTCAAACGACCGCGGTGTCAGGTTCTCCGATCGACGAAGCGCCACGTCGCCACTGTGGGAGGAATTATACGATAACCGAAAATGTAGAATTTGAAGTTCGTT
>CM052334.1:9443295-9540655 GCA_028455595.1 Lasioglossum vierecki
GATCGTCAAAGCCTAATAGATATTACAATGAAGACAACTGTAAAATTCTAATGTAATTGCCTAGGTAGAACTCGTCTAGGTAAAAACGCGTTCGAAGTTTACGAATGTAATTTCTCTGTCAAAAAAATGGAATGTTGATTTTTTCAATAAATTTTATTTTTTGTTTGATAATAAGCATAGGACAGTTCTCTCGCAACTTCTATTTCTAACTTGAGTTTGAGGACTCCGGAATTTTTAGCCGCCACTGACAATCTGATAAACAACAACATATAAACAGCTAATAATAAGACTGCAGATTTGTTGCATTTATAACAATAATTAGTATATTTATAATAATAATTTAATGCAGTGGACATATTAAAAAATATTAAAGGACATCAATGTGTTAGTTTCAGGATAATCAAAAGAAGATTACAATTTTCATTTTACTTCTGTGTCCTCCGAACGATGCAAACATATTTTATTCTGCATAAAGATCCGCAGTTGAATAATAAAGTGTTTAAACACTATCAAATGAATTTCACATACCTCTAGTCAAGTAGTCAGTGTTCCTTTCGACGAGCTCTATAATATATTACCGTTTTAGATAAAAAGTCCGTTCTTGTGAAGAATTTACTAACACTAGAAGCCAAATTTTTATCAAAAATGGCAATATATGTGATCTCACAGTTTTCCGTCGGTTCGCATGTTTCTCGGCGCGAATGAAACGACACATATCTTGGCTCGCAAAACTCTGGTTGACTCTCGCATCCATTTCGAAAATGTGATATTTTACACGCTGTGAAAAATAATATGTATGAAAATCTTGCGGACATTTTAATGGGGATGGATAACATTGAAAGGTCAGTTTTTGTGTTTTATTTGAGAGAAAAATATTGAAAAATAGTTAAAACAACGTTTTAGGAAAAATAAACATAAATAAACATAGTAATAAGCCAGATTTGTTAACTGTATCAAATATGATACACTAAGCAGCAGAGGTGGGGACATTATTTGATGAAACAAATATTTCAAATACTATTTAATGTTTTCGACTTTATTTTACTTAAAGATAATAGTATTTTATTGACAATCGGAGCCACAAAATAAAATATTTCTATTTTAATAATTTTAAACACATATTGTATTTTTTCTGCCTACTGAATCTATTATATACCTGAAACTGTTTCTACTAATAAATCTATTGAATGCGAACCATTATTTTCAGCAATAATATTTAAAATTAAAATTGAAAATAAAGAGAAAGTCCAATATTTTCAATATTCTTAAAATAAAATACTATTTTCAAAAATTACTGCCTCAAATAAATTATTTTGTTTTCAGAAGTTACTGCATTAAATAAAATATTTTATTTTCAAAATTGTACACATACTTTAAAATAAGTAGGATTATTTATCATTTACTATTTAAAATAATATTTTCCCCAACTCTACGGTTAAAATGTTCACTTCTTTAAATTTCAAATACCCATTTTTTTTCGTAAATCCATTAAATCACTCTGAATGTCACTCTGAATCGATTTCTTCACCATACCCAATCACAATATTTATTTACAAGAGGGGAGACTCAGCTCTGATGACTTTGGCCTTGTACTAACATTGTCGAGGTGAACGTTCCCAACAACTTTTTCGTATAATACCCGTCGCTCGATCTTATGTCCTGTTTTCAAATGTGCTAAATTTCAAATTCTGTCACTGTACCGTTCGTTTTACGATTATTATTCGCTGAATATATAGCTTCAATTCCTCGACTAACGCTAAACCTATCATCGCTGGTCAAAATGACCGGTTGCAGATCTTTTATTTTACGATTATTGATACAATAAAAATAATCTACAATAAATTTACAAAACATTTACAAAACTTACAAAAAATTTAGAATAAAAAGAGCACATATCACAATAGGAACTGCACGAAGTCCGAATAAAATTAATTTTTTCATTTTTATATAAAGGAACATGTGTCAGTTACGGTATCAGACCCTTAAAGTCTAGTTTGAGAAAAATTCGAAAAGTAAAAATTGTTCTTTGAACAACTTTTTGTTCTTTAAACAAATTTTTACTTGTATAGTAAAAATTTTATATGATATTGAAGGCTGCAGAGTAGTAGGTTCATATTAATATGTTAGTTACGTCTTATCACGGTTATTAAGAAGTATTAAGAAGTATGCAAAACTCACCGAATGTGTGGCCACGTCGACGTGCTAGACAAGAAGACCGGATAGACCAAAGACACGCTGTGCCGCGGACCACACACATAATCGCGAATGCCCCCTACGAGAGAGACATCAGGCAAAACAACTTGTACATTTGGTGATTAACACAATTAATAGATGTCGCGATTAGTAAGAATTTAACGTTCGAACACACTGATTGATCTACCACACAAGAGTAGTAACTGAAACACATAATTATATGCTATTCTACGTTATGTAAGGTAAAATATGTATTAAATTATTGCATATAAAATATCCGATTTTAGAACGCGACTCTTACATAATGTTGAGGTACGAAACTAATTCTCAAAACTATACTAGATTCTTTTTATTTCACAATTAATGAAATTATAAAGATGCTTACATAAGAAATCATACATACAATATTTGTTTCATATTAAGTAACAAATATTTCTTTCTAAAAATGCAGGAAATATCTATTTCATGTTACTAGCAAAATATTTTTTTCTAAATATTAAATGAATCTTTATTTCATATTAAAAGTAGAATATTTTTTCCTAATTTACAAATAATATTTGTTTCATATTATGAAAAAAATATTTCTTTAGAAATAGAATATGTTTTTCTAAGATACAGATGATGGTTGTCCTTGTACATTGTAATGTGGCATAAAAATGTGGCTCAAAAAATATTTTTCCAATATTTGAAAAAATATCCATTCAATATTTTCATGCTACTAGGGTTGAGTCCAAAAAAGTCTGATTGCAAAGGTGATTAATTGACTGTACTAGTCGTTGATCGTAAGAAAGAGCTACAAAATCGAGATTAACTTGTAAAAGAAAAAAGTGAATGGCCATATTAATATCTCGGTTTGAGAGGAAAGCGCGTCGGTGACCGTTCCGGGGGCATCGTTGAAAATTCCACGAGGCACTGTGAAAATCTCCGGTGTCGGTCCCCAACGATTCTCATTAACGAAATTACTCTTTGGCGCGCGACTTCGCGGCACCAGCTGCAACACACATATTCTCGCTCTTATATACGTATCGCGAGCGTCGACGACGTCGCGGCGTCTCCCCCTCGTTCGAGGCTCGATCTTTCCCCGTGGACTCGTACCACTAGGGGGTGCGGGTTGCTCTTCAGGTACCCTTCCCACCTTGCAACCGACCGCCACCGTTTCTCCGACGGTCGACGCGCTTCCCTTTGAACCGTAGCTACCTAGCCGCATCTAGCTACCTACGCCCACTTTGCTCTCCACTCGCCGCGACGCAAGTACGGCGACACAGCCCGCCGACAGACGGAGAGAGCCAACCGGGTCGGAAAGTGGACGACGAGGAGAGGCAGATACCGCTGGAACACCGGCTGAAAGGGAAAGAGAGTAAATAGCGAGAAGCAGCTGACAAGGACTGCTTCAGAGGTGGCCGGGGGGAGGTGGTGGCGGTACGGTTTCAATGAAATTTCGCCCCGGTTGATACACATGGTGGACCTTAGTCCTGTACCTGCCGTTCGCATTTTCCTCGTGAAATTTTTCTGGAGCCACGCAGTGGAGTATTCGGCCCGAAAAGTTGGCCAAAGCTGTTGCAACGATATTTATGGTCTTAAGATCATAATATTTTATATCGTGGTAATTATATTATATCGTTGAATTTGTCTTAGGATCAGCTACAACATGATGAAATAAAAAATACATTTTAATAGTTAAAAAATCAAAGTGAGTTTGATTAATTGTTGTAAATACAAATTTTTAGAGCCATTCTTTTAAACAAATTATTTTATTTGTTTTTATTACGCTAAGAATTCTCATTCTGCAGTTCAAAAATTGTGTAGGACAGTAAATTAGCAAACAAAATGATTCTATATAAATATATTTTTGTTCATATTATTATATTTTACTCATCTATTTCTGAATCGTCTTCTATGTCGCTGATACTTTTATTAGATTCTTGTTTCTCTGAAATTAAAAGTTATAATGTTTCGTGTGAAAACATTTTGAAATTTATTTAGGGTACAATGAAGAAAAGCACTTTCATTTTCCCCCGAATTTTCCATTCTTCCGGACGACTTTTCCAATTTTTATCTCTTCAAAACTTAAATTAGAACGGTCCATTTCATTTTTATTTATATAGATAAAAATTTTCTTCGTCAATCACAAGACCAAGGAACCGCATAAAAATGTCTTCCAATCTTTAACAATGTTCGTAAACTGAAAATAACATACGGACTCTCTTAAATTGTCTTCACGTTTCTACCGTTTCAAATAAAGCCCACCAATTTTTCTCATAAATATACAATATAAAATCGGCAGTCCAGCGATCATACGGAACGATCTTTGATTAGCCGCCCTTGCACGCCGAGCAAACCAGCATCACCCTGTGTCTCGATATGGGGCCGACCACGTTTACCCCATGATTCGTTCAGTCCAACGATGCCCACACTACCGAGAAAAAGATCCAGGCGATTATCGAGCGGTCGGCTAAAGGTTCTCGATCGGTTGTCGCCGGAAGGAAAAGCCGGCGGCGAACACTCGAGTCCAAGTTGGGTAAGAATGTCGTCGGCGGCTTTTCCCGAACCCCATCCCCATTTCTGAATCCCCAATTGCGGTGGCACCCTCGACGCGTAACCCCGTGGATCTCTGTGCCCCGAGAGCCCGGTTCTTATCGTCGCTTCAGCCGCGAAGAATGTGATTAAAATTCCTTTTAACGACGCCAGGGAGAACAGAGTGCGAGAGAGCCCCTAGTACGACGGAATCGTCGCCGTAGCCGGCTACGTTGACGCACCCGACAAAAAGCTACCAGACTGCCGCGCGCCGCGTCGCGCCACTCCGCGCGAAAGGGGAACCAAGTGCTTTGTACGTGCGCCAGCAACCACCGGCGCTGAACTTTGTCGGGGATTTTAATTCGAGCGAAGCTGCCCCGTCTGTTCTCGCCAGGAGCGGGTCGCCCGACGATTTTCCCCAGTTTCACCGTGGAAAACCTATTCGAGGAAACAGCCGCCTCCTTTTTTACTGGGGCATCGTTCTTGTCGACACAGTGAGAAGAAACAAACTCGCGCCGATCAAACGTCGATTTTCGTGACACAGTACTGTCTAGCTGAAATTCCTATTTCCTTTTTTTTAAGTGTTAAATGCTTTGTGCATACCCCAGCCCCCCTGGGGGCGGGGTTATGTGAGACTGTAAAGAGGACCCTCAGCCTCATACCCACTAAAACCACCCTCCCACCTAAGCTAATGTAAGGGGGGCAAAATTCCTATTTACTTTGTACGCAATGTATAGACACGTTTAATAAGCCAATCTGGATCTTATTCCATGTAATATTAAAGACAGGGTTGCCCATGTATCTTAATTTCACAGATACAGTAAAGATTCGAACACTGTCCGGGGTTCGAGGTGCTGATTCTTGTCTAGGCCTACTCCCTCCACTGCCTGTCAACGCGCCGCAGGGCGGCGACTATTGTTGTCACAACGAATCGAACGTTCAAAGATCTTAATTTTCATTATTTTTTTATAGGACTTTTAAAAACGTATTTCTGGTATTTTTGTTATAATATATATAGATCAATCGGGATAATGTAAACGCGGAATTTCTCTTCTTTCTTTTGCAGATTTCTTCAAGGTTTTGTTAGCAGACAGCAAGAAAAGCTTCCACGAGATGTTCAAGAAAACTTACGGCATGCTGTACGAACAGAACTCGTACGTATTCACGGATCTGTTCAAGGAGCTGGAGAATTATTACGCCAAGGGAACGGTGAGTTTTCGTTTGTTCCGTTTGGCTTTTATTCGTTCGCGTATTTACGTTCGTTGCTAATATAACAAAAGAAGAAAAAGGGTTTGATGCATCTCTTGCTGTTACAGTATATTTTTTATAGACGCGACAATTTATACATTATAGATGCAACAATTTATACACTATAGATGCGACAATTTATACACCATAGATGCGACCAAGAATGAGATTAGGAAAAATTATTATACACTTTTTAGTCCGTTTTTAAAAACTTATTTTTATTTAAATAATAATCAAGTTCTGAACTATGTAGAAAGTTTCAAGTTTCTAGCTCATCGAGAAGTTAGCTTCAAATCAATTGCAAGATTTGTGCCGAACAGACAAACAAAAATAACTACCCTGTACGGTAGATGCGACTAAATCCCCCGAGCTTGTCGCGTCTATAGAAAATGTATTGTATCGTGGTTGCAAATATCGTTTCTTCGGTAAAACATTTTTTGAACATTTTCAGAGACCATAAATTCATAAAGATCCCCGCAGTCCGGTTTTAATTAATGCGAGGAAAAGAATTGTTGCTGTTATTAGTCTCGGAGGAACGTCCTCGGTATTTAGTTTCGCGTTGAACGCTCGAAGACGAACGAAGTTATTACATACCGCTGATCGATCGGAAACGGGAAACAAAGAAGGACCGTCCGAGGATTATCCATTCGTAGATATTTCCACTGTATAGTTTTTCATCCTGGCCAATATTCGAAGGAATAATCCGGCGGGCGTATTATCGAGTCGGCGCGGCATCGGAACCGGGGGGTAGTAAAAAACAAAACGAGAAACAAGGAAATGATGAATCCTCGATAAATTCGAATCCCTCCTATTCCACGAGGCGAGACGCGATACCATCGTCTACATACACATACAAATTTTTTGCCGGAATAACGACGAATTGTTGCGATCAGAACGTGTACATAATGGAGGCTTTTGTTTGCTTCGGTTCATCAAGAATTTCTGTCAAAATCCCTTTTATAGCACCCTACAGGTTTGTTAAAAAAACCTCCTTCGCGCGTCTGCACGGCAGCGTTTTGTTATCCCAGAAAACCTTTTCTATTCCATTCGTCACACTTCATCAAAACTGCGTATTTCCACTAAATAAAGTATCTAATAATGTAAACAATATTTTAAATAATAGTACAGCAATTTTTAGTGACTGTTTAGTTAAATGATTTTTTTTAAATTTGGTAGATATGAAATTGATATAATATCAAATATAATATCAATAATATAATATTAATAAAGATATAATAAAGATACAATATCAATAAAGTATCTAATAATGTAAACAATATTTTAAATAATAGTACAGCAATTTTTAGTGACGCCTTAGAGGCGTCTCTCGAGTGCTAAGGATTAAACCTCTGTAATTCGCAATAACACGACGATGTTACACAATCGAACTGTTGTTCCAGGTGAACTTGAACGACGCCATGGACAACTTCTTCAACACGCTCTACCTGAAGATGTTCACGGTCCTGAACAGCCAATACGCTTTCGACAATAAGTATCTGGAGTGCGTGGGCGATAGTATGAAAGAGATGAGGCCGTTCGGCGATGTTCCTCAGAAACTTGGGGTCCAGATCAAGAGATCGTTCGTCGCGACGAGGGCGTTTAGCCAAGCTCTGACCGTGGGTGCAGACATCCTGAAAAACATGCAGTCGGTGAGACTCGATCTCTTCTTCTTCTTCTACTTCTTCTCCTTAACCTGTTAATCGAGAATAACAAGTCAACTCGTGGCCAGAGTCGCCAGATTAAGACTCGTGTCTCCACTCTACCTTCCCCTTCCACGACGCCGTTGCCCACGCTTCCGTTGCGGGCTGCTCGCCGCGTCACGCGTTTCGTTCTGCATGCGTCAAACTTCACGCAGAGTTGGGCATCGATCGATTAAAAATGTTAATCGAGATTGATCGATTAAAGTGTACGATTAAAAAAGGTAATCATTAAAAAATCGACTTTTTCTTCTGGATCAAAATATTTTTCTTTATAAAAGATCACGTATAAAATGATGATTATCATTGAAATTTAACCCTTATCCGTCCCTTGTTTCAGAAACTGAACATCTGTCCTGTGTCAATTTTTTTGATAGAAAATCTCATATGAGATTTATTTCAACATAATTACAAAAAAACGAAATACACCACATACAAAATAGAATATAAAAATTACAAAATAAAATGTGGTTATTAGACATTTTTATATTATTATAATATGTATTATTATTATTTAATATGTATTATCATATATACATATATAATAGAGTTACTCTACAATTTTATACACAATGAAAATCATTAATACATATATATGTTCATGTTCATATATGTATATATAAATATAATATATGTTCATATATATATATATAATATATGTATGTAGAATAACTCTAATATATAACTATTTCTCGTCCCTGATTTTAATCGGTTAATGCCGAACTCTGAACGGCTCCGGGCTCGTGACGAGCCTCGTAACGAAAAGGTGCAGTATCGTTTCGTCGCGCTTAACCCCGGGGACAGCTGGAAAACTGTTTTGTGCTTGCAGTTGAAGCCGTCGGCGGACTGTGCAGCTGCATTCACTAGAATGACAGTCTGCCCGTCGTGCAGCGGGATCACCAGAATGACAGTCTGCCCGTCGTGCAGTGGGACCACCGGGAACGTGCTAGCGTGCGTCGACATGTGTACCAACGTGATGAAGGGTTGCATGGCCCAGCATGTGGCTCTGGACGCTGAATGGAATCACTTTGTCGGTGAGTAATTCCCCGTCTATTGTTCCACGGTAATTACGACCTCGCGCCGTTCGATATGCGATCCTCCCGTCGTCACCACTTGACCACTTTTAAGGTCGATTCATACACGTCACACAGTGAGGTTACAGTAAATCCTCAAATTCTCTCCAATAGCTGTATTCTGGACGGGCTTACAGAGGTTGGCATTATTTTCAAAACAAATATTTCAAATACTATTTAATATTTAATATTTTCGTTTAAAGATAATAGTATTTTAGTTTCTATTTTAACAATCGGAACCACAAAATAAAATATTTCTATTTTAATAATCTGAAACACAAAATAGAATATTGTATTTTTTGTGCCTACCGAGGTTTGTTGATAAACATTCAGTGTATCGCATCACCAGGAAACTATTTCTACTCATAAATCTATTGAATACGAACCATTATTTTCAGCAATAATATTTAAAATTGAAATTGAGAATAAAGAGAAAGTCCAAATATTTTTAATATTCGTAAAATAAAATACTACTGCCTCAAATAAATTATTTTATTCTCAAAAGTTACTGCATCAAATGAAATATTTTATTTTCAAAATTGTACACATACTTTAAAATAAATAGATTATTTATTATTCGCTATTTAAAACGACGATTTTAATGAAATGGTAGACGATGACCTTGGAATGATGTTGGACCCCGATGTAGAGATGAAAGGTGTCGACACGGTTAATGGGAACGTTGCCCGCTCGCGATCGAATTTCAGAGGCCGTGGACAGGGTGGCGGAGCGGCTACTGGGCCCGTTCAACATCGAGATGCTGGTCCGACCGATCAATTTGAAAATCTCGGAGGCGATAATGAACTTCCAGGAGACGGGGCAGGACGTGTCGCAGAGAGTGTTCGCCGGTTGCGGTCGGCCCAGGCTCGGTAGAAGGAGACGTAGACGCAGGGACGACCGCGAACTGAAGCTCGAGTCGTCGCTGGACTTCGGTCAGGAAACGTTGACCGAGGATCGCGGCTCCTCGGTTGCGGCCAATCTGGAAAAGCTCGTGAAGGAGATTCGCCTGAGGGCCCGGGACTCTCGCCAGTTTTGGGACAACTTGCCCTACCAACTGTGCAACAACGATCTTGTCGTCCCGCCCAGCAACACGAACGAGTGTTGGAACGGCACGCACATCGACAAGTGAGTCGCACTATTATTACTTCGTTGGATCGCTCGATCCTTCTCCCCTCCACTCGACACGCGTCTCCTTTTTTCCTTCTTTCTTCACCACGTATAATGTTGCTTGGCTCATTTCTAGATGGAAAAAACTCAAATTTCTCTGTTCTCTTGTAGTAGTAGTAGTATTTCATTTTATTTAACTCCCCTTGGGATTAAAAATCCTTTAATACATCTCCTTTCTATACCCTACTTTTTACATTTTAACTTAATCTAACTTACAACTCCTTAATCTTATGATTTATACCTATAAATTATACATATGTACATCGAGAGAGAGAGAGAGAGAGAGAGAGAAAATGTATTTACAAAAGATCTTGTATGACTACTGTTCTCTTGTAGTATATAACTTTCATTCAATCCCCTTAGGGTAAAAATCCTTTTTACAACACTCCTACTTCCCTTCCTTTCCATTTTTGCTTATACTAATTTTACTTACAACTAACTTAAATTAACTTACAGTTCTACTTAACCTAAGCTTACATCTAACTTACACTAATTATAACTAAAGATAGAGAGAGAAAAACGTATATGTACAAAATGTTCTCTTGTAGTAATAACGCTTTATTTTAAAACTGCATAAACTTTACAGAATTTATTCTTTTATATTCTATTTTATACTATAATATAAATATACTATACTTATACATATACTATAATTATACTATATTTTATATTCTATTATAATTTATTTTCATATTGCATCATAGATTACATTTCTGCCATTTTTCTTGCACTCGTTTGCAAAAACTTTTCTTGTCAAGAAATATTTTTCGCCGAATCATTAACAGCTTCGATATTAGAAAAAGTTTAGAGTCAGTCTAATTTTCTAGGGTTTTGTTTCCCTTTTCTTGGGGGGATTCGGCCACCTGCCGCCCCGACTGGTTGCGCCACTGAATACTCCAGCAGTGTTTCAACATTTTTATAAACCACGAATGCATAAAGATGAGGGTGAACGGTGAAAGAACTAACATGCATATTGATTGTCGCGGCTACAGGTACATATACCCGTCGTCATCGAAAGGCGAGACACAGAGTTTGAATCCGGAGGTGCGCAGCTCGGGCCCGAGGCCAACCATCGTTCGGGATCAGGTGTTCGCGTTGACCACCATCACGAACAGACTCAAGTTGGCGTACAACGGTCAAGATGTCGATTGGATAGACACAGGTAAATCCACTGTCTTTTTCAGACTGTGTCCAGGCGATCGCCCTCAAAAGTTTATGAGCCGTAATTTGCATTATTCGGCAACAGCTTTGATAATTATAGCCGCATACTTTATGCTTCCGAATAATAAAAATAATTAGTAGAAATAAGACTTTTGAGGTCCATTGCGGCCTAGATTGATCTTTTATCCAGCGTTTTCGACTACTGAAAATGAATTAGAAATTGAGGCAGCTCGTTGCCTCATGTTGTACGGATTCAACAGCAAAAGGGTTAAAGGATATATCGGTCCACGGACGTACCAATGCTAACAGCATATCACGCGCTATTCACCTAACGCATAAACGCGGACCCACTCGCTTAATCAACGACGATGTCCGATAGATGATGAAAATCGATTAAATGGAGCTGCCGGTACACAAGATTTTGCTTCGCGATGAGCCAGTCCTCTGGCTAATGTAGGTTGTTGGATTCGTGTTGACATCAGCTACAATATTACAAAGTCAAAGATACGCATGGTGTCTCAAAATTCCCCAAATTTCAACTTTACACGAAACTGTACTCTATATTCTATAGGCGCGACAGTTTCGGTGGGATTTGGTCGCATGTATCGTTCGGGGAACCTATTTTTTAATGATTTTTTATTTAAACGTTTACCGTTATTTAAATAACTCCGCGTAGCGTTTATAGTGGTTCGCAGCGATATATCGTGCCGAGATCAGATTGTATTAAGTTCAGGGGGATATTTGTGGTCGCATCTATCGTGTAGGAATTGTCGCATCTATCGAGTATCTACTGTATAACGATGTATTTGGAATTGCAGAGGACACAGACTGGAACGGTTCGGGAAGCGGTTCCGGCGGCGGAATAGACGAAGAGGATCCGAGACCGAAACCGGGTCCAACTCAAACCGATGACGAGGACTTCGACGAGGGTTCGGGATACGAGGAGAAGGTGTTGCTTCCGGAAGTGGCGAAGCAGCCTCCTCCTGTGGTGCACCCTGAACCGGTGCCTCCAAGGTTGGACACGGTCCCGAACAAAGGTGGGAAGAGCGACGTCGGGTCTACGTCGGGTTCCGGGTCCGATTCGAACGGTGGTGCCGGCGCGGGTACCGGCAGCGGTGGTGGCAGCAGTACGGGAACCGGAAACAGCACCACTACCGCGGACAACGGCGCGAGCAGACAGAAAATGTCCTTGTCGCGAGCTCTGACGACGTACCTCGTTCCCATAGTGGTTATGTGGTTCGGTGGCTGTCTCACCGAGTGGCTGTGATCGTGTGGTTTCCCAGGATAACGTACCGCGATGTAAATAATTCCTTCTGACCGTTACTCGCGTCCTCGATGTGTCACGAGTACTCGAAAGGGAACAATGGTCCCCGGTGGCCACCAGCCGAGAGAGGACATCGATCGGCTACCGAGGAGGCGTGCGCCTGCCTGCCTCTTTCGTCGAACAAAACCTGATACGTCCCGAGGGACGTCTCCCAGAGACACGTCCCGCGGACGTTCGCTGATTCGAGACATCGACAGCGGCATTACTTTCTTGGGATCTCCACGGTGGAACTCCGAAGCGATTTCGGGGACGCCAGTGCAGAACACGGACTCGCGATGGCTGCCGGTCGGCTAGATTCCAAGGGACTCTAGACGTTTCGCCGCCTTCTTTGATCCTGCGTTAATCCACTGACAAAACAGATAAGCGTTTTTACAGTCGACGTTTCTGGACCGTGGTTCAACGACCAAAACCCGTCGTCCCTTTTAATCGCGGCTTCGAGAACTATCCTGATACCCTCCTCGTGGCTCTAGCCGAGCTTCGTGGTCAAACTGCTGAAACTGATGATTGCACTGTCCAACGAATTTCAACTTTTTCTGACGTCCTTTAACAGTGGACACAGTAGTTTGTTCCACAATTTTGAAATTATCTAAGGGACGTGGCTGAACACTTCTTAATGAAAGCATCAACGTCTAATTGGTTCATTTAAGATTGAAATATAAAAGCAAATATCTTTTGGCACAGCAGAATTATTGAAAATCCTGTTAATACGCTTCCGGTAGGTAAAACGTTAACCGCGTCACGGTGCAATAACCTTTTCAAGAATGAATTGTTTTTTACAAAAGTGAAAATGTAATCATTCCTCGTTTCTCGTAAAATTTCTAATAGAACCATTTGGATAAGATATATTTTTCAAGTTTAAGCAAATGTTCAGCTGTTACTGTAAAAGATATCGAATTGTTCGTTACAGCAAAAGATTCTGTAGACTACCTCAGATACAGAGATGTTCAATATTAATACATTGCGAATATTTAAACAATCACTAAAGACGGAGAGACACCACTTGTGCACCAAATTTTCAGAATATTTTTCAAGATGAACTGAGAATTTCTCAAAAAGGCTGCGTCTAGGGGAATAATTAAAGGGAAGATTCGGAAAATCGAAACGTTTTTCGGCTGTTGGACAGTGTTATCGATAGTACGAGAGACTCGTTGGCTCTCTGGGATCTACGAGCTAGCCAGCCCGATTCGAAGATCCGTCTCGTCGATAACGGATTGATCGCGCGGCAGATAACAGGAGCCACGAGAGAGGAATTCCATTCGGGACCGCTGGTATTCCGGTTCGGCACGCGAGAGGAGGACAGAGAAGGAAATCCTTATTTTTCTTCGAGGATAAGCTTGTTGAACGGTGTGGTTTGAACAGTTTGAGATTCTATGGTGAAATGTAAATAAAGAAGAAAAGAGACTCCGCTAGAGGAACGCGCTCTCGTCGAAACGCGAGACAGACGCTTACCTCTTCCCAAGGACTCTTCCGCGCGTTCCTGGATGTTGGACTATCCAACATGTATCTTACGTGCCGATAACCGAACGGTGATTCTTACAGGTTTCGATTTTCGTTGAGCTCGCCGCGAATCTGAAAACCATTTCTCAACACCAATCCTGCTTTTCCAGAGGATTCACCCTTTCGCACAGTGGACGGTAGATTTTAAAGGTGACTTTGATTTTTTTTATAGAATAACCATTTCTAGACCGCTAAAGTGTTGATTAACTTTTGTTCGAAAGACTTCTTTTACTTGTTGTATCGGAACTTCCTGAGAATCACGTTCAGTTTTGGAATAAACAACGATCCACAATGGTATTCGCAAAACGTTTACATAGAATATACCTTCAGACTAGTAGTTTATCAAATCATTCCAACAAAAAAAGAATAATTTCATTAGTTTCTTATCAATGTTCCTCGTTAATAACTCCTTAACCCTTCACTGCATGATTTTTTAAATTGGGATGAAAAAATTGAAAGAAGGTCAGTTTTTGTGTTTTATTTAAGAGAAAAATATTAAAAAGAATTATAACATTTTCAAACAAAATAAACATAGTAAGAAAAAACATTGTTAGTTTACTATACATCAGATTTGTATCTGATGCACTATGCAGCGAAGGGTTAACGAAACGAACGAGACAGTTACTTGATATGATCTCAGGAATCCTTTCGAGGAGGATCCTCTCAGGATCCTTTCGTTTTATTGTAAATAATATACATTGTAATTACGATCGAAACGTGTTACAATGAAATATCTGAGAAATGTGTTGATCGAGAGAAACGGCTATTAGATCCGCGTTCGCTGGATCGAAGCTCGCAAGACTCTCCGGTCGGCTGTGGGGACGCGGAAGAAATTGAAATTTCGTTGGACAGTGTTCTGAAATCGACGTGCTTCTTCGCGAAGCGCGCCGCGTCGCGTCGTTCCAGCAACCGGTATGTACTCCGAAGCGCGGTCGAAAATCGACTCCTGTGATACAATCAAAAATGTTTTAAAAAAAAGGAAAGGTGAAGACGAAAAAGAAGCGCCTTGACATCATCCAGGCAACGTCGAGCCTAAACGCGGGCAGAATAAAGAGAAAGAAACAGAGAGAGAGAGAGAGAGACATTATTCTACAAATCTAGTGAAATATTCAAATAAATATTATGAATAATTATTTGTAATTATATAATTATATTATTATTATTATAAAGCGAAATTAATATAAAGAACAAAAAAAATTGTACGTTGCGTTCGAGATATGGTTGCGTGGACGTGGAAGAGCGTCGGGATTCGCGAGACGTCTCTCGTCCACGAAAGATGTATCGTCTGCCTTTCGCGAAACGAAAAGAATAATGGCGGATCGTTCGCGCGTCACGATCGTGTTCGTACGGTAGAGAGTTCCAACTTGAAGCTCGCGAGCTGCACGTGACTCCTCCTCATTTAGGTACTCTTTCCCCACTGTTAAACTTCGTTGTTCCCGAAGAACAGGGACGGGCATTTTTTTCTGAATCACATTGTAATTGAATTACATTGTATTTCAATTATATAGTAATTCAACTACATTGTAACTGAATTACATTATTGAAATCTTTCAATTCGTTCAATTACTAATTATTTTAATAAATTGTGTTATTGAAATATAGCTCTTCAAATTATAGCTCAATACTGTTTGAAGAAGTGCGATATATTTTCTGTTTCTCTTTCGTATACTTATTTGCTGTCTATGCGACTTATTTTCTATTTCTCGTCCTCGGAAATTATTAGTAGACTGCAGGTCTTAATGCAAAATAAAAATCATCTGTATCGATTGCAAGAAATACATAATAAATTGAATGTTATTTCTTTCCTTAATTATTTTAATAAAAAAGTAATATATTGACATTATCAATGTTTAAAATCTTATCTACTCAATTTTCCTATAAATGCATAAGGGTCTGCAGTCTAGTTATCAATGTAATTTAATTGCATAGTATTTTATAATTCTACTCCAGTTGCAATTACGAATTACATTATAATAGAATGAAGATGTGAATTATAAATTACAGTATGACAGAATTACAGCGTAATTCAATTATCTTGTAATTAGAATTCCGGGTGTAACTCAACTGTAATTCTGCAGAACTCTGCGTAGGGGAACAAGTTGGAACTCCCTGAAGTACGATATACGCTTGCCGTATATCGTGGGGACGCTCCAGTTCGGTTGAACTCTTCGACGACCACGGGAGGTTGCGCTTCAACGATGTTAACACTAAACCTACCGAGTACAAAAAATTGATTAAAATGTTTTAGCCATTGGTAGATCTACTAGTAAGCGGACTAAATAGTCGCGCGAGGTCCCAGGATATCATAAGGCCCCTAATTCGCAGCATTCATTTTTTTTTACAAAAAAATTCAATTTATTTAGGAAAAATTAAGTTTATGAGAGTTTTCTTGCAACTTCTATTCTAACTTGAGTTCAAGGGCCTCAAAATTTTTAGCGCTTGAGGCCTCCATTTGACTTGAGCCACCACTGGCTTCAACTAAGAAAAATGACGAGGCACTAATTATTTAGATTTTGTGCAACTTTAATTATAATACGTGCTTAGAGAAAGAAATTTATAAAATAGTAAATTGAAAAATCTTAAACCAGTGATCTGACCGGAAGTGTTTAGTGTTAAAAGAATTGTGCACCTCTTGGATTGTTCAAGATTGGACTGGACCAAGGAGCGAAACGGGAGGACTCGGCGACAGGGAACAGGGTTTATTCAAATCTCGAAAGCATTATATACGGACCACTTGAACGATTCTTGAGAGATCGGACACTCCCTGAACAGTGTCAGTGATGTTATTTTCCTTTTCATTTTCGTTCTTTTACATAGCCGCAGTTTCTCGCGAAAGGCGAGGATCGACGCGAGATCATTTAATCGTTCGCCGCCCGAGAAAAATCCGCCTCCAACGCTTTCGGTGCGAGTGTTTCGTCGAATTAAACGACACAGGACACGATGATGTCGACGTACACGATCTCGCAACGAAAGCGATTAGAAGGAGAATAAGTCGGGCGGAAGTACACTTACTTTTCTTACTATTATTCTTAATAATGTATTTATGTTATTCGCTATTATAAAAGGTAACGAGCAGCAAAGATTCATGTGCAAATCGGTGGCGACTGTATTCGTCGGACCTCAAACGAAATCGTTAGTCGATTGCGTAACCTTTGTTTCTTAGACTAGCCCACTGTAAAACGATCGCATCGCATCGCATCGGAAACGAAACTGTATCGCCTGCTCTTCGGGAGAAGACGTGCTACAGCGTCTGGCTACAGGGTCTTTCGAAATTACATTTCGCGACCACTACAGCATGGTTGTGCACCTCTATATATCATTATAGATCAATTAAGTATGAATCTTGACAAGTAAAACACAAATTTCAAACACATTTGTCAAGTTTCATACTTAATGACCTGATACTAGATGGAGATTTGTTGTAAAAATCGACCGCAAAATTCGCTCATATTTGTTTTTCATTGCGTTCTCTTAAGAAACGATTTTAACCTTTAACAATCTCTGTGGGTCACCTCTAAAGACTGCTATATTATTAAAAATATTCTTTACATTATTAAACATGTTGGTGTCGAACGAATCACCAAATGTTTAACTATTTTACGAGGTGTTATATCAATTTCAAATCCATAAAATGAACTAAACATATAGAATTAAAATTATTCTAGATCGAAAGAGAGATTTAATTAAGCTTAATTTTCGATTATACAAAGTAGCTCATAGTGCAAGGAGTTAAGGTGAAAATTTTGCGGTTCATTTTTTGATCACACTAAACATGTAATTTTGAAACACATACACCGAATTCCGACAAGAAATTCGGTATCATAGTTTCGTTTCTCTTCTTCCAAAAAGCAGACAATACACTCTCTATATTTTGAATCTTTGATACGACGATTGAATGGACCAAAGGAAGAGACGGCGAACGCGTACGAAGTATGAAGATTCGCGATTGAAAGTGATTCAAGTGTGTGTTGCGTGCGTGCTCGTTGTTCGTGTGTGTGCGTGTGTATGTGTATCAGAAGGTCAGGAAGAACGCGTTGCGCTTGCGATCGAGTTGTTCGTAATTGTCTTTTGTTTCTCCGTGTTCGATGATATTCGCGATGCCGATGTAAGGTTTAGCGATCAGTGAAGAATGCCCGGCACTAGGGCTGTTACTTTTTCGAGGCTTCGATTTTTAAAGCTTCGCAGCTGATGAGTAAACTGCGGATCTCTATACGAAATAAAAATTGTCTGCATCGATTTCAAACGGGTATAAACTAAATCGAATGTTATTTTAAGCAATTACGGCTTCTAAAAATTTTCAAAAAATACTAGGATATAAAATACGACAGAATTTAGCATGATTTTAATTTACTTTAGATCTAGGAAAGGCTAGTACCATGGAAAATAAGATTCTATTGAATTCTGCCATCTTAAAATTCGTCTACAAAAATTGAAAATGGCATAGACATTCTTATTATAGTCATCTCCTTCGAGATTTCTGAATTCGGAGCTTCGAAGCTTGAAAATCTTCGACCTCGGAAGGAAAGTAACAGCCCTGGTACAGCATGAATAGAGAGAGAGAGACCGCTGTAATCTGCCAGGATACACCGATTTATACTGCCCGATGCATATTGTGATAAAACCGCGTGGCCACCGAGACCTCTACAATCGCTCTCGCCATTTTCCCAAGGACCTGGAGACTATTCTAATCGGGCTCCAGGCGAGTTGGCATTTGGAAAACGTAGGTGGAAACGTGTGTGAACGTACGTGCCATAGAGCGACGTGGCAAAAACCAAGAATATTCCGAAGCACGCCGAGAAGCGACACAGAAACCATAATTTCACGCGATCGTCTCAACTTTTCGCTCGCATCCGGAGACGTTTCGTACGTGTAAAGACACCGGAGAATCTCGCCGTTACATCCTTACAGTGTGCTAGCATCTAACCCGAGAATTTTATTTAACGACCGACCCTATGGAATAAATTGAAATATTCAAAAGAAACCGCCATAGTTCCGTTTCTACTCCATCGAAACACCTGCGAACGATGGAACGCCCGGCACCAAGTAAGTTGTATCGAGTTACTCTTTCTTTGCCTTACAATATCGTTTCAGACTCGTGATTAGATTAGGAACAGAATTTAATAAATAGACTTCGGATTTGATGAATTTATAAGAAAAAGGAACCAGTGCGATTTCAAACGGTGAAAATGTTAAAAGATTTTGAGAGTTAATACTCCCTATATTAATCTACAATGTTACTCTTTCTATATGTATATAGATATTATTTTCATCACGTTGAAATGATTAATGAAGACTCGTAAAATCGTATAAATTATATACTTCTGAGAATTTCATTGAACCTGGTTAAAATTGTTTTGCGAATTATAAAGTATCGAAAGTGATGAAAATGGAGCTACAACTGCCATTTTTAATTAAATTTTCAGAACGTATACAATTCCTACAAGTTTACCCAGGGAAAGAAGTTGTGAAAATCAATTTTTACTGCTGCTTTTCACAATTACAACCAACTGCATTTTTTTCACACATTTATTAGACGTCATATATTAAATTAATTTTTCTATCGTTACAGAGAGATCGAAGTTTCACTGTTCTTTCGGTTTAGCTAAATACAACTGTTTCATATTGACCGTGGGAAGCCGGAATGGTATACAAATTAATTTCATCCCTTAACAATTCTGTCATATTAAAAGCAGCATTAGAATATTCTTGAGTTTCATTAATCTTACGTTTTTGCAAAACATGCAAACTCATAAACAGCCGCAGTCTATTTACGAATCATCAGTTTCAAGTACAAATAATGGTCTAAATCGCTGTCAATCGGTGGGAAAACAAGAAACTTCCGGTTTATGTGTAGGCCACGACAATTTCAAAGCTTCGTTGCTGACTTCTATCTCTTCTGCATGTAGTAAAACTCTTCGACCTCTTTCTGAAAGTCCAAGTTAACTTCTGTCTGGACTGAGAGACAATTTTCTGTACATTTCCCGCCGATACTGCAAGGGCCGCTCGATTCTTGCGCGTGAGAACCATGTCATTTTCTGCAAGATGAGTTCGAGTTATTGGTGGAACAACATGGGAGATAAATATTCAGTAAACATTAGCTTGTTGCATACGGAATGCCCGATTTTAGAATGCAAATCTTACAAAACGTTCGGATCAAGAAATGCTATTACAGTCTATAAGTTCATTATTCAAAACTTTGAAGTACAAAGCCAATCCTTAACACTAGATTCAAGAAACCTAAAGAACTACGTATTTTCTTAGGAAAAAAAACAATTAATCTAATTTAAAAACAATTACAACTTTAACAGACTTAATTCAAACCATTATTTTCAGCAATAACATTTAAAATTGAAAATAAAGACAAAATACAAGTGTTTGCAACATTAATGAAATAGAATACTATTTACAAAAATTACTGAATCGAATAAAATATTTAAAATAAATAGGATTATTTATTATTTGAAATACTAAATGAGTATGTTCGTTCAAGCACGTATTGTCACAAAAATTGCAAGAGATTTAAATAAAGGAAATCAGGAATTACAAAGACTTACAAGAAAGTAAATCGAAGGGCAAAGGGTTGTAACAAAATTAAACGTGCTCCGTTACTTTTGGCTAGGATTTCGGTTCTGCGAAATATATACGGGCCCCGACGACCGTGCGTCATAATATTGTTCTAGGAATGACACTTTTTCCTCGCGTAACGGACGTACACGTAACAGCGCGAGATGTTTCTTTTGCTTACTTCAAATTGACAATAACACACACCTTGGTAGGTTTACCGTTAAGAAAGGGAAGACATTTCTATAAGATTTCTGGATTTCGCGAACAATCATGAGAATTTCAATTTATTGAGTCGTTCCTTTGTTCAAACGATGAACTTTTAATCAGTAAAATATTTTCTTACTCATCACCGAACAAAGGGAAAATATCTTATTCGTTAAAAGCCATTGCTTGAATAAAAAAAATGGGCTCTATTTCACCTTAAAATACCGAAATTATTTTCTTGCCAACCCAATATGGCAAATAATTTAAATAATCATTGCGTTAAAAATGTACATAAATCTTTATCAGTAGACTGCGTTATTTGAGCGTTTGCAGCAAAAATTGGCATGCACAATTCAAAGCAGTGGAAATGTTTAAAACATTTAAGAACATCAAGATATTAGTTTCAGTTGTACAGCAATAATGAAAAGAAGATAGAAATGTTTATTTAATCGCTGTAACTGTAAAAGAAAAGGTACGGCAAGGGGTTTTCTAAAACATTTAAGAACATCAACATATTAGTTTCAGTTGTACAGCAATAATGAAAAGAAGATAGAAATGTTTATTGAACTTCTAATCGCTGTAACTGTAAAAGAAAAGGTACGGCAAGGGGTTTTTGTAAATGGAATCGATATAACTTACAGAATCGGGGTTCGACCACTGCGAGATCAACTTCTGCGGAAGTTTCGACGCTTGCAGCTTCTTCAGGGCTTGTTCCGGCATATAGTTGCTGCTATGGAGGGCATCGAAAATGTATTCCTCAGTGTCACCGAAGCGAGCGTTCTCCGTCGCTTCAAGCAGAGGAATTCCCCGTATCTGCTGCCTGATAATCAAATAAGAACGACCCATGAGCATGTATACCGGAAGCCATTGTTCTATCTGTTCGTTCGGGATCCACAACGGCTCCTCCGGGAAATCACGGTACTCGTTGTCCAGGCTGGTCATCGGTCGACACTCGGGGAGAACCGCAACATCTCTTTCATACTTCTAAACAGCGCATCGATTCGCGAAATTCATTACAATGAAATTGTTGCATGTGAAATGTACGATTTCTTTGTTGGCCGGGCAATAACAGTAGTTCTGCTCATTAATAAAACGGGACATACTTTAAAAGACACTTTTAACTTGTTCGCAATAACAATTTAGAAGCGATTTCGTTCGAGCAGCAGCTTTTCAATTAAATCTACAAATTATTTATCTGATCACTTAATCACGCAAAATCAAAATGAATAGATCTTTGTCGATTTTCTAAGGTGGACATTTGAAATATTGACAGAAATATCGACTGCATACCTTGGTCCGAGGTCTAACTTTAAGAGACACCTTGCAGTCCTCCTCCCGCTGCATTGTCGTTGTCAATTTTATGAATAAGTTTCGCGCTTGAAATACCCTCTTTTTGCCTCGGGAAAGATGTGTCCAGGTCGGCACCCGAAAGAAACAAGGCGATATCGTAACAACCTTATAAGTCCTGTGATAGTCTTTGCTCTAGAGGAAGGGGGTACTCCCCTGCCTCCCCTTTCGCTTATTTTCTGGCGTTGTTTCGTCCTAGAGCTCCTGTTTACAAACGACTAAAATTTGAATAACTGTACCGTTAAACGATCGCACTTTATTCGAATATTATTCCTGCTTTCTCATGAAATAATACTATGTTTTATGGAAGAGTTATCGCACGAGATTAATCAGAAATTATTCCCGTTTAGAGCTGTCCGTTTTAGATAATTTTCCCAGTTCTTCGTGCTTCAGTCTTCTGAACATTGTTGCGAAAGAATGCTGGGTTTCAAATGCGTTGAAGGTGACGCTTCAAAAAAATGAGAGACAACTGGAGGCGTCGGTGATCGAACATTGCTGGCTCTTTAATGAACTAGAGACTTACATAAATACGCATTGAAACGAGGAGAAGAATTCTAAATATAAGGGTGGTTCGCTCGAATCGCCTCTACGGTGCTTAAAGACTAGAAAATAAAAGAAAGCCAAAGAAGTTTCACTTTGTCCGACGTTTTCTTTCGTTTCATTCGGTAGGCAGCTTTCTTCTTCTTGTCTGTCGGCTTTCTCGTGATGTCCTTTAAACTATGTACAAAGTATAGCTACGTCATCGTCAACGACACTGCCAAACTGTAGAACAAGGGAACAGCTCTGCAGCCATTAAGACAAAGACGCTCCATTAAGGGGATAGACTCGTTTTCTAGGTTTGTAAGGTTGCGGGACGCGCCTTCTCGTTTCTCAATAATGCAGAGATGGGGTTTTTCAATAGTTAAAAGTGCCGGATAATAGATCAATCTAGGCCGTAATCCCTCTCGAAAGTCCTATTGTTACGTTTACCAGGCGTAATTTGCATCATTCGACACCATATGTCACAGTTTTATGAAAGTAGCTTTATGCTTCCGATTAATACAAATTACACTGCCGAAGTAATGCAAATTTATATCGGAATTCAACTTTCAATCATTACATTTAAATCTAAATTCAAATTCATCTATCAGCAACCCAATTTTAATTGAAATTCAACTCTCAGCGACCCAATTTAGATATAAATTCAACTTTCATTCTTACTACATGTATTTAAATCTACTAAAAACTCTCAGCGATCCAATTTAAATCGGAATTTGCATTATTCGGAAGCATAAAGCTGGTAAACGTAAAACTAGGATTTTTCAGGACGACCACGGCCCAGATTGATCTTTTGTCTAACGCTTTTGGCTACTGGAAAGCCCTATCATTATTGAAAAATGAAAAGGAAACGAGTCTACCCCCAGCGGACAAATACGCGTCGCTACTCGCTCGCCCGACAGACGTGCTACAATGTAGGTCAGTTATTGTCGGCCTGGTAAAAGAGGGTAGCTGCGAGAGATACAAAGGCGTCGCGTACTGAGCCCCGGTCAATTATAAATACGCGTGTACATTATAAATACGAGATTATCGTAGCAAATTGAGTACACGCGATCAAGTGAAAACTTACGAACTAAACGCGTTGTAGGAAAAACCGAGGTCGCTGTTGCAGTTATCAGTAGACTACGGATCTTTATGCATTTATGAAGGAATTTGTTAAGTGAAATATAAAACTGTAAAGGATTAGAAAAACTTGCGAACATCGTAATGTTGTTTTGCAATGTAAAAAAGAAAACAAAGTCATTAAGCGATGAATCAATTTTTGCTATTATTCCTGCTTCCCACAATAAATGCAAAAGATGATTACTTTGCATAAAGATCCGCGGTTCAGTTTTCAGCTTACGTACTAAGCTCAATAAAAAAAAGAAGTTGAAATACACACGTCGAACGATCGAACAACTAATACACGCGCATCTTCCATTGGTTGTCGCATATCCCTACGTTAAACTCAAACGTTGCGGATGAGAATGGCTGGAAGAGAGACTTGGGCTCGAGTAAATTCATTAAATATAATTCATTAGAAATTCATCGATCTCGATAGAGAATGGAAATATTCTAGGTCAGAAGGAACCTTTGATTTTCGAGTTAAAATAATAGAAGTGTTTCGAAATTCTTCGAATGTCTTCACTGTGTCGAATTACACCAACTGTGATGTTTTCGTTATAAACGCGAAAGATCCACAGTCTAATTATTACACAGCCGTATCGAGTAATAAATAGAAAACGTAATCATTTCGAATGCATGAAACAAGATTGTTTTTCTTAGGCAGAAACGAGTGCCTACTTGTCTGCGGAGGAACACCGAACGAATGTCAAAATGTGTTGGTACTAGGGCTGTTATTTTCCCTCGGAGATCGAAGATTTTAAAGTTTCGAAGCTTCCGTTTCATAAACATCGAAGATGATCAGAAACGAATTTTCAAGCTTCAAAATAGAAATGGATTAGAAGAAACGGAGTTTCGAAGCTTTGAACTTCGAAATTTTGCTGCTAAGTTATATTTCATACAATTACAAACACTCCTACATTTCGAAAAAATACACCAACACAGCTAAAAGACTGGTAAAGTTATAACTTTATACGATTCGAAGACTTCGAATCTTCGAAGCATTGGTGAAGTAACAGCCCTAATTGGTCGCGAACCACGTCGATACCGAATGAAACGAACGCAATCGATAGTCCATTCAACTGGATTCGCAAAGAATCGAAGATCGAGCGAGATCGTTACTCGTTGCTCGGCAAAATGCAAAATGTTTGTCAATGTTACATGACGTTCATGTATATGCTTATGTATATATAATACAGATTAAGAGAGTACCGAAGGTCGAGATTTCATTTGAAATTGATGTACGATCGAAGAGATATACATCTAGCGTTGGTCTGTACAATACGTGTGAACAGGAATACCCCACCACGAGTAATGTTTAATTAGCTAGAGGGCGGGAAAGAAAATAGCTATTGTTACCCTGCGTCGATTCTGTGCTTTTTAGTCGGAGTTTGCTCGCGGAACGGTATCATACAGAACACGCGGTAAGTCGTCTTCTATGCCTTTGAACGGAATGCGATTGGCAGTATACGTCACGCTACCGATGTACGATAATGTCCGACTGTAAGTCGTGCTGAAACCTTGGCTGTATATCCCTACGCTGCCCATTCCACTGGGGGCATAAGAAACTCCTTTATTTTTCTTTATTTTGTTGATGACCAACTTTACTTTACTTTGACCAACATATTCGTGGCATTTTTCTAATAAAAATCATACCAAATACAATGTAATTTCAATGATATTTACTTGTTTAATGAACGACAAATGTTTCCACGTCCCTTTCCTTCTTTTTCATTACTAGACTGCGGATCTTTAAATGAAAAACGGTTTCTTTGATTGCAAGACACAGAAGCCGAGTAAAAATTTCATTCTCCTTTTGATTATCTTGTTAAGGTGAAACTAATACACTGGTGGCCTTAAATCTTTTTAATACCTCCACTGTTTTAAATTGTGCGTACCCATTTTTTTGACATAAATGTATAAAATCCGCAGTATAATAATTATACAAGTAAATGTAGTTGGAATTATATCGTGTTTCGTATAATTTTCATTCGAAAAATGTAACGAATATATTGGTCAAAGTCCCATCAACAAAATAATGAAAAATAAAGGAGTTTTGTCATTGAATTAGTTGCGTTTACACTTCTCGGAAGCCTCTCAAGTCTTTGGAGACACGAAAAAATAGTGTCCCGCTCGTATTTAGATCGCAAACACAGAACCGAGAAGCGACTTACAGTCGGACATCACTGTACCTCGCAATCAGTTTGTTTCGCTAAATGCGAAGGTATTCCTGTTCGAGCGATTCGTCGCTCGGCTAGAAGATGAAGGAATCTTTTGTACATCGGTTGAACATTCAGACTCAGTCTCGTCTGCGCCACGTGAACTTCGCTCTTTGAGTAGACGCTTCCACGGCGACGGGCGTCGTATGCGAATACGGGCAAGACGGTTTCGTGCAGAACGGATGATACTTGCACTGCTGTGCCGGATGAGAAAACACGCATCCCAGTTTCGTGCAAGCCAGCCCGAATTTGCATTTAGGATGTCTGTAAGCGCACTTGTCTCCAAATTTACAAGCGGGGAACACGCTGCAACGAACAACGGAAACAATGACATAGGTGGAATAAATGTATGTAATTAGTAGACAGCGGATTTTATCATTTATGACGAAAATGAGTAAGTGTAATTTAAAACAATGAAAAGATCAGAAGAATTTAAAAGTGCTGTTATATTATTCTCAACTTATTTAACATATTCAGAAAGCAAATAAATTTCCATTAAACTCCAGTTCGTTTGAAAATCGAGTAGAAAATGTTTATTTGTCTACTCGACAAATAAACTCGTCTACGCTGTCTAGTAATTTATAGCAGTGAGAATATTAGAATTTCAAAATTTATATGCATTTCATTCTAGTTTGTTGCAATCCAGGTAGAAAATTTCTATTTTAAACAGCCGATGCGAAAACCCGAATCGGAATTTATAATTATATTATGCACATATAAGAAATCGTTCAAATAGGAAGACTTTGGCTCTTTCGTTGACAACCGAGCTCCAAAATTATTCTTCGACCACTCTCTTCGCTGTTACGACGATTTATATTTGTTGATCGAATTTCAATTGAATCTAGAACCACATACCTGCACATAACAATAGGATGAAGGTATGCGCACTTGCTTCCTAATGTACAGTTTGGCCAATATCTGCACTTCTCTTTCGACTTGTCTATCACTGTTACCGCGCTTTCTGTCGATGGCTTTTTCTCTAAGTCTGGAACAGATATAAACATGTAATTCCTCTCCTCCACATCGCGCGACATTCTCGTTCTATTGTACTACTCACGTTTGGCTAACAACGGGTTCGTCAATAAAGTGCTGGTCTTGATATCTGCAGGACTGGGCGAATGAGATCTGTTATACACTATGGGACTTAATTGTCTTCTTTTCCTCGGTATCTCCTCAGTCTTCTCGACATTCTCGGTGTTACAGTTTTCATTATTCTCGTCCGCTCTTTCTTTCCCATTCGCATCCACCTCACCATCCACTTCGGTTACTTGAAAAACAGACGTTTCTGACTCATTCTGGGCATATACATCATTTTGTGTTGTTAAAAGCACAAGTTCATCGTCTTCATTTACCTTCGAACACGATTCACGAAAACAGTGTTAAGACGGCTAAAGTAAGTGAAGCGCTTATAACTTAACTAACTGCAGCTACGGTTAAGTTACCTCCATTTCCAGTCGTTCGTCGTCGTCGGACGCGGCCTTCTCCTTGATCAGATTGTTGTTGTACCCGTTCAGAGTGACCAAAAATTTTTGGTTGTCGTCGCTCCTTTGGAACAATGACATCACCACGCCCATGTGCTCATCGGTGACCGATTGTTGTACATCTACAGATCGTACAATACTGAATGTATTAGAGAAAGGATTTTAGGTATTACAACGCGGCGCTCGTCCCTGTCTAAAAGCAAACATACTTACAAGGCTTCAATGTCGTCTCGGAAACATCGGTATTCAACTCGACTTGAATCTTTTCCATCACCAATCTCTTATTGGAATTAAGATGTACCGATAAATTTTGTCCTACGTCTCGTACGATGACTGGCTTCACACGCTTCAATGCTTGTTTCTTCTCCTGTAAACAGAAGTTAATATAAATTAATGTATCGAGTAATAATGTATAAAGCAAGGACTTAAAGAGTGTCCGAATACTCGTGGGAGTCTCTGTAAATGTTTCACAACGATTGATCTTTTACTTTATACACACCAATAGAGACGGGTCCGGATTCTTTTGAGTGACAACGGACTGATTAGCTTCCGCGACAGCTCGTAACAGCAGAGATTGCGTCGCTCGCTTTTGCGTCGGTTGCAAAGGTTTCAACGGCCTCGGAGTTACGATTACTTTACTGGGTATCTTCGTATCCTCGACGTCTTCCGCGTCGCTCGACTCCTTGCTAGTTTTCTCCGACGGCTTTAATCGTTTCCTTTCAGTCTTCGCCGGAGTAAGTTTATTTACGGCAATTATATGAGACTTAATGGGACCAGAATTCCCAGTACATTGATCGTCGTCGTCCAACTCTTCTTCCGCCCCCAGGTTCAGGTAATCATCGTCCTCGCTACTCTGAGAACGTCGGTTCGTCGTATTGAAACCGCCTTTAACGCCCATCGGTCGAAAGTTGCTTTTTAACGGTCCCAGTCTTGTTTTAATGTTTTTGTTGTTACTCAGAGAGTCTCGATCCTGCTCCAACGGTTTACTTTTGAATTCTGCAGGGTCTTTGCCTCCTAACTGTTTCTGCGACCTATCGATACGTGCGATCCCTAAACGATCTTTAATCGTACCCGCTGGTTTCACCTTGTCTCTTAGCTCGATACTTTTAGGAAGTTTGTCAACTTTAGAGTTGCCCAGTCGCGTTTTAATGTCGCCGCTAACTTTATCGGAATCGTTGTGCTTCGACTCGGCTTCGCGGCTCCGCTTCGCGCGTTCGTCCGCCTCGAAATTTCGTCCTCGTTGAAAATTATTGTTGCTACGAACACCGTCGAACCTGTACTTCTCCAACCGCTTCTCGTTCTGTCGATATCGACCCTCGTTGTCCGCTTTGTCTCTGTGAACTTCGAATTTCTTTCTAGGAGATACTATGCCAAGACGATTTTTCACAGAGACGACCGACGTTACTTTCGGCTTGTTGATACAGGACTTTAATTTCCTCGCGTTGTCCTCCGTTATACTTTCCTCGTCATCTTCGATTTTCGATCGCTTCGCGTCGTTCTGTTTCTTCTCCGCGTTATCGCGATGATTGTTCGCCGTGTCCAAAGGTCTCTTCAACGTCCTAGATGATGAAGCGTCCGCTTTCGCTTCAATTCGAGACTCCCCTAGCCTGCTGTTAGAAATCTCGGTTACGACCGGCTCTTTACTCGCGTTTCCTGTTTGTTGACTATCATTTGACTGTACTTTCTTTAATACAGCTTGCTGAGAATCATTCTGTTCCAATCCAACGTCTAATTTAACATCGTGATTCGCACTCTTTACAGGCTTCTCTGTACCTTTAACTTGACTCGCATCCAATTTTTGACTAGAGACAGACGGTTTCGCGATCTGTTTGTGAAGCGACTTGTCATCCTTCGTACCCTTATTGGTCGACTTGTCCAGAGCTTGGTTGATTCCCTGGTCCTCCAAAAAGGATGTGGTCGACGTCGACGTCTTTTTCTTCTTTCTCTCCTCCTCCTGTTTAACCACGACCGTAGGCACAAACTCTCTTAACGATTTTCTCTTGGCTACGGTGACCTTCTGTAATTTCTTTAATACCTGGTCGTGAAGCCAGTCCACAAACGGAGTCGTACAATTCTCTAGAAACAAGTATAGATCGTCGTGCATTTGCTGTCGAGACTTTTTATTTACAACCATTACTAAAATATAATCTGGTAATTCTTCATCGTATCTGACTCCTAGTTCTAATAATTTTGCACGAATGGCACTCTGAAAAAGAAATAAAGCTGCGTGAGCACAGATCTGTTACAGAATCCGATTTCTCGACGGTGATGAATCTAATCTGCAGAGAAACGGCTTTCTCACGGTATCGTCGTCTGCACTTCATTATACAGTGTTTTATACAAATTTGTACACACGTATGGTAAGATTTGTCGAATTATCGCTGCTTTAGACGAGTTTAAAGTTCTTTAAACTAGGGCTATGGAAATGTTCGAAAATCGATAGAGCAACGATGATAAATGATCGTCGGACAACTAAACGGAAATTAATTAACAGTCCTATATGACGGTTCATCCGAAACGATTAAAAACGATAAGATAGCTAAGGAAAGTGTACAATGCCAGAGTAAAAGTATAGATCGTTTACTTACTCGCAATTGATTCGTGACTTCTATACCTCGTATGTCCATGACGGACGATTACATTAAACTTGTGAATAGTGTGGAGCAATGAAACGGTTTCGGAGACAAGAAATAGAGAATATTAACACCGACGTTCGAGAATAAAAACATCCTCTGCCACGAAGGATCGGAGTACCTCTTTCCAATGAAAAGATCCTTGTGCAATCTAGGTGGGAAACTGCGCGGTAAGTTTCGTCACTTGAAAGTAATCGTAAATGTGTATGTAATCGACACAACAATTTCATGAAATCGTGCTCGTCGTGAAAGAATGTATTCATCAAGGTTTAACAAATGAATATTTTACGCTGCAGACAGTTTAAAGTACATTTCTGTACAGCGAATATCGAAATGGTAAACATTAGTCGGAGACTGACATAGTCAACTATCATACTCCGATATACTTAGAGATTTCAGCTAAAATAGAAACATTTGTAATGCTCAATGGACATAGACAACAATTTTGATGAACAGTGAAATATATACGTCAAAGGAATATAAAAAATGAATTAAATCGTAATTGTAATTTATTTGACCTGAATTAGAAAGTGGTGGAAAAGTTCGCAACGCTGCCTAGGGTGTAAACGTTCGAATTAATGGCATAGAGTACAAAGGATTCTTATAGATGCGAAACTCACACGTTTTTCGAACACTTTATACAGTGATTCCATAGACTGTAATCAAGGGTAGTGTCACTCAATGTATTTTTCTCACTGTGGTAATCCCTTATAGTTGTAGCCAGCTGTAGCGTTGTAGCGTTATGACAACTACGATCGCGTGGTCCAATTAGTTTGAAATTAGTTTTGTCAAAACCAGTGATAACGTCCGATAAATGCAAGTTATCATTTGAAATATTATCGAGAAACATATGACGAGAATAAATGTGTGTATTTTAACGAAAATTGGTTGAAACTAACGATGACATTTAAATGCTGTTGACCGGGTACAGTAATCGCAGGCTGAACAAGTTTTGTTTAATTTAGAGAAAAATATGTATCAAACTTGCAATAGTTATGAAGATGAATTCGAGCCAAGAACTACTCCGAAACCTGCTTCGAAATTCGACGTGAGTTCTTCCGAAATAATTGAATTTTCAGCTTTTACAATTTTCAAAACAATGTCTGTGACTTTCGAAGGTTCCTAATGTTTTTATTTTTCAGTGTTTAGCATTGCCATCGGTTCCTGAAGTTTCCTTAATATTTGATAAACCTGCAATCTGCAAACCTGTAGATCAGAATGTCTTTACTTCGTCGTACGTAGAACCCAGAAGTTTAAAGTCCAAAAACAATGTCTCTTCTCCTGTACACGCTAACGGATCTTACGCAGCATGGAAAGAGCAGAACTATTTAGGGAAGCCACCAACATCTAAGCAGTTTAATAACACTATTTCTCCGAAAGTACAGCGTTGTCAGAATTATAATACTGAAGAAGTTTATAATCGCGAAAGAAATAGTACATCTAGAAGAGATTTTAATAACAGTTTGAACTATGAAGAGAAAGAAACGCATAGGGAAAGCAATGGGAACATGTATAACCATAATCGTAAAACATGTGAAAGTAATTTAGTGCAGGTTGAACAAAGCCATAATGAGAGCAGTATTAAAGCAAATCGTATGGATTCTGTATCGAATGCGCCGCATGTAGTTAGAACGTATGTAAATAATTATGATACTAAGGAGAAAGAGTATTCTCCATTGCTGTACGAAAGGAAATTAGTAACGCCGAATTTCGAGCAACAGAAAGTACCATTTAACGATTCGGGAGAATCACGAAATTTTCCTGTTAATTCGAATGGTTTGAACAGAAACGAGTTTCCATTACCACCACCTTATCTAAGCCAACAATATCCTTATTTTAATGAGAATGCGTATCCTTTTCCACAGCATCATCTTTATTCTCCTCGTAATATTGATGGTCAAGAAACAGTGAAGAATTTATTACAAATTATAAACAGCCAAAACGAGCAAATCAAATCTCTGCAAACGCAAGTCGATAGATTATTGAAAATGCAGGAAGAAAATTTAAGGGAAAGGAAGAATTGTTCTTGCTCAACTCAGATACAACATGGTCAATTAATGAAAAATAATGAAGACCATGGTTATGATAGAGTTCCGCAAAATTCTAAACAACATCTGCATCGTTACGAGCAGAGTAAAGAAATAAATAATTGTAGTCAAACAGAGAACGTTAACCAGACTGAATTAGTGTTAAAGGAAACACAATCCAGACAAACTTTTATGGAACAGAAAGTTTCTATCGGTGTAATGACCAGTTTTGAATTTACTGTGCAAAATAGTCCTTTTGTGGACATTGAGGACTATGAGAAAAACGAATGCCAACAAGAGAAAGGTAATTTAAAATTGTGTAATAACGTTAATTTACATGACGCTGGCGTTGCTCACGATCCGCTGAGAAGATATAAGAATTCTTTTAATCGAATACCCAGCGGGCAGCTAGAAAATATAGTTGAAGATTCTGAGAGTTATATGTCGTCTAGTCAACAACAAAGTAGTAATTTAAATGCAAGTATCTCTATGAAAGATTCGGATAAACAGGCCTTTGTAGATACTCGAAGAGAAATAGGTAATCGTAGAACGGAATCTCCTAACAATAAGTTATGTAAAGGTGGGGCCACAAAAATAAATCAAAGCGAAAGTACTCAGAATTATTTAGAAAGAGGTAACAAAGAGGAAGCAAGGAATCGTAAAACTTTCAAAATGCCAGTATCACAAAGAAGTATAGTAGAATATGATACATTAGACAGGGGGAATCGTAAAACAAATGTTTCTCCTGGTACGGATCAATGTATCAAGTTAAATAAACAGAGAGATATCGAATCCTTAAAGACGAACAACACAGTGAATAGGTCGTCGGAATATTATAAGAATCAACGGAAAGAAGACGAGGCTGCTGCTAGACGCGGCAGTTGTATCGAAGATAGTTTGATTTTGAATGGCGGAGATTTAAAGATAAATGAAAGGCCACCAACTCCGGAACCTAGCATTCATGTCGAAATGCAGGAGTATTCCAGCGACGATGATAGCGAAAAGATGAAACGCAGCTCGAAAGTAGGATGGACTTTCTACAATAATGTTCTAGGACAAGTGAATCAATTGTTGCAAAATTCCGGCGTGATCGATGATCAGCAACAAGATCCGAGGAAGACAAACCACAATGAACGGGACGAGACCGAAAATAGAGCATTAAGCACTGTCAAAGTTGCTACGCTAGAACAACTGAAAAAACTTGGAATTAGCTTAAGCGATAATCCAGAACATAAAGAATCGAATAACAGTAATAAGTATGTTACCTCTGCTTATTGGTAGACTGCGGATTTTTGTGCAAAATAAAAATGTTTCGTATTGATTATGGGAAGCAGGAATAACATAAAAATTTTGATTTCATCTCTTAACTTCTTGAATTGTTTAAATCTCTCTTTAACTGGTTCATATTTCGCCCAACCAATTTCTTCGTAAATGCATGAAGATCCGCAGTTCACCTATTAGTATATAAGACACATTCAACAATAATATTCGTCTCATAATGCTTAATGAACTTGATCATTTGTTCGATAGGATGACATTTGATTCTTCATATTATCCACGTTTGGAACATCAAGCAAACATGACACAGGCTACAAGTGCTGTGAATGAAACGAATACAAGCATGCATATGAAAGCACTAGCATTGAAATATTTAACCGATGAACAACTCGCGGAATTAGCCATACAAAGACAAGGCTCGACAGCTGTGAAACATCTTATGCTTAGTAATGTGCAGGGCACAAACATGTCTTTCGCTACAATGCGTTATCTAGAAAGATATCAATTACTTCCAGGAAAGAATAATGCTCAAACAGAAGGTAAGGCAATGAATCATCATGATTTTTCATAAACTCAGCCTATGCCAACTTGATTACATTCTACGTTTAATTTGAGAGATTTTATTAATCGTGCAATTGCATTTTAATATTGAAAAAAACCATTTGATTTTGGCATGGAATACTCCAATGACAATGCACACTTTTATATTGTGTTTATAATGGAATGTAAAGTAATATACTAACAATTTCTTTACTTTCTGCAGATATTGATAAAATACAAGTTGAAGTGCCTCCGAAAGTTGATGAGAAAATCACAAATACGAAAAAGAGTCCTGCATTGCAACGGTTTCCTTTTACTCAGACACCAAGAACAACTTGTCCTAGTAAGATTCTTGATATTTCAACTTTAAAGCAACAGCCCAAACTTTTATGAAAAGCGACAGTATCGGTATATTAAATTGAAAGAGTTTTATAATATTTCGTTCACTGCCAAATTTTTAATATCGATCATACCGTAATGTATTCGCTATTATTCTATGAACATTTTTATCAGAGACAATGCATTCGTCCATATTTATTTATAAGCAACCAAAGGAGTAAGAACAAATTACATTCGATAAGATATTTCTGCTATACATTTTACAATCACTCTATTATATTTTAATATTAGACAGAAATTATTATCAGGAATAGAGTATTGTAAGAAATCGTTGATAGCGTAAAACCGTTATATAAAAAACTGATACAAGTACATTATGTAGTGATGTGTATTATTATTTTATAACTGAAAGTCCTGTATATCAGGAGAATAATAAATTTTTTATGATTTATAATACAAAGACAATATCTCTTGTTCCTACAAAGGAAGATAGTCCTCAAAATATGAAAAAATTCGTATAAAAATATTAAGAGTTTTGAATGACTGTTACAATATTTTTTGTTACGATATTTGTATTTTTAAGAAACGATGAAAAGATGTAACTTTTACAAATTCGATTTTTAATGAAAAAATAAACATTTTCATAAAAAATAGGATATACTAGTAAGTTTCTAACACAACAATAGAATTTAATTTTATACATTAAATAATAAATTGGATTTCCTATTCTGTTATCCGCAGGAAACGTGTTAAGATGTAATTTAGAAATACAACTTAAATTAAAATCTAATCGTAAAGCAATCGATTTTGTTTAGACAACTCGGTAATGGTAGAATTCCATAACTAAATGGCTAATATTAATACCTGCACACAATGTCATAATGTACATCAGCAATGTTACTGGTACTGCAGTCAATATCACATGTGGTTTACTTAGTATTTCAATACCTAAAATAAAAAAAGAAATAATTTAATAATATTCGTTTCAATTAAAATAATTCAGTATGTTTAACACAAGAGTTCTACTTACTTGTGTATCCCAGGAAAGTAATATAAATATAGTAACCGACAGCTATCAACCAAATTGTGTTTCCGACAAATCGCGATGAAAATGTGTCGTAATTTATAAGTCCTACGAGTAAATAAGTATTTATAATGTCACATGAGATTGTAAATTATGACGTAATGAAGTAGTGCAAATAATAATTAGTATGTATCAGTGATCATGCAGAAACAAATAATATTTGGCATATAAAAAGACCTTACCATTATATAAAAATAGTTGTACGATATGAAGTATTACTAAAGGTGGAAAAAATGCGTTTAAATGAATATCAAACGCATAGCCCCATTCTACATCTTGAGCTCTATCGATTCTTAAATAACGATTTGTAATAAACCTGAAAGTTGTGTTAATTATATTGTGTATCATCGATACAATAATATTTTTTAGAATTGATACTTTACCAGAATGTTGTAGCTACTATTAAGCCAGCCACGAGATAATCGATGAATATCATATAAAACAGAAGCTTTATAAATTGGAAAAATCCCAATCCCAAAACTATTGTGAAACCGATGGAGGATATAAATAGACAACACATTAGCAGTACCAAAAATGCAGGATCGTCTCTCGCAAATTGAGATTTGGTTTCTGAAATCGAAAAAAAATCCATTAGTCGCGATGTTACTCGCGCTGGCATCATTGTATAAATTGTAGATGGGAGAACATACGTTTTCTACTTTGAAAATTCCTATATACTTTCTGTGGCGATATGAACAAGAAGATCATTTGCCATAATGCAAACTCGAAATCCATTTGCTCGAACTTCAATAGTTTCCTCAAGTATTTGTAACATTTTGTTGCAGCTCCCATACAATCTTGCCTGTAATACATATTTATATTATTCAAAAGTGAAAACAAAATAAGAGCTATTGAGTTGGCAAGAAAATAATTTTGGTATTCTAAGGTGAAATATAACTGAGTTTCTTTATTCGAGCGATGAACTTTAATCAACGAAATATTTTCTTATTTATTCTTTTAGGAAAAAGATCATCGAAAAAAAGGGAAAATATCTATTTCACCTTAAAATATTGAAGTTACTTTCTTGCCAACCCAATAGATGTGGAAACTTAGAAGAAGGAAACTGGTACTGGCTAGAAAAGGCAAAAGAAAATGTTACAAAGTAGAGGACAGTGAACTAAGGGAGAAGGAAATAGTAAAGGGAGTGTTAAGCTAGCTGAGAATAATAGAAGCTAAGTACAGAGGAGTTGGAAACAAGCAGTAAACCAAAGACAAGCATAGGAGATTTTGTAATTTCGGATGAATGAAATAAAAATGAACATAAAGCAAAAATAGGAGTACCACGAGGATGGACTGCGAAGCCGAAATAAATAAATATATACAAATGATCAATTAATACCTGTATGTCACTGGCATTGGTAAATTCGAGCCCAACTCGCTTGGGCCGGGTGAATTACATCTACTTATTGGCGGTGACGTGGAATACTTCATCGTATAACCTATTTAGAAAAAAGAATGACTTAATGAATAAACACGAATTGTTTGATAGGTTTTTCGAGCGTTATAAAAAATGTAAGTAACAACTATGACAAACAGAAATTTACTTTAGGCGGTAATTAATTCTTTCAAGATTTTAAACTATTTATGTACAAACTTCGTTTCTATCACAATAACAAATAACATTTGCTGGTTTTATTCGTTAATCGTGACACAAATAAGTTCTGATACTGTCAAATAATAAATACATAAATGTATCGTTTATTGTTATAGGTTATGATTCTGTACTTATTGATCATTGGACTATTCCAATTAGAATGTTTATTTTTCCTTTGTTCGGTGAACAATTTGATAGACAATTATTTATAATAGTAACACCGAGATAAGTGTATGCGAAACATCACTCTCAGCTGTGGAAATCAAGATTACCGAAAGCGCAATGGCCATTGGCCATTGGCTCTATTCCATTGAATCGAATTCAATTACACATATATGTATAATATACATGTATACCGCGTTTATAAATATTCGTATATACTCATTTCCACTTATCATAGCTATAACATTTATATATTGCTTATACATAAGAAAAACAACATACAAAACTCACATTATTGAATATAGAACTACAGAAGCGGTGTTATCTTCTTGTTCAGCGCGGATAGTACTAGAGACAGCGAATTTGATGCATTTATGACAAAAACGAGTAGACGTAATTTAAAACCAGACTGCAAACTAAAATTCCACAGAATTTCGTACGATTTTTATTTATTCCACGCGATTCCACGTTCTCAAAGTTTGCCGAGAAAAATTTAAAATCGCACGAATATCCGCAGTCTAGTAATTACATTGGAAGCGAATTTGAGAATACTGTTACATTATTTTCAACTTATTAAACACAACGAACGTCTATTTCACTCCAGATAGTTTCAATTCAGATAGAAAATTAGTATTTTCTATATTTCTCTGTAAAAAAGAAACAAGCAAACATAGCGATGTTCCCACGTTGTTCGTCAAGGCTAGTGCCAAACAGAGTATTGCTTTGGTCGTGCCAATAAAAGAACGTCAGTAAGAAAATAGACACGAGCCAATCAGATTATTATTCGTCCGAATGTCACGTGCATTGAGAACGCCGTATGAATCTGTCGGGAACGAATCGAATATGAACTGGGCCTTATACAAAGCCAAAATACAATTCGCGGTTTGGTAAAGTGTCGAAAAATCAGCGGATATCTCGAGCGAATAGATATCTCGCGAGATAGTTAGCGATCATGGAGGAGGTCGTACTCGATAGGACCGACAGAACAAGTGTCTGTGTACAAGATGGCGGCGCCCGGGGCCTTAACTGTCGTGAAAATCGCCAGGAAGTAACCCGTAAACGGAAGCCGCGCGGTGTCGCAGCGAGCCGCGGATCCCCGCTCCGAAGGATGTGATCCGAGGAAGAAGAAGAAGAAGGCCGAGTCCGGGCCAGAGGAGCCTTTTTCTACACTGCCACGAGGAAATTCGGATAATCCAACTTCCTCGGGCCAGTATCGTGATCCTCTTCGTGGCCACGCCGACGATGGAGTCCAGGGAACGCTATCAGGAGCTCTGCAGACTTTGCGCATCCTACGACGCCGTCAAGATGGACATCTTCGGTCAAGAGGGCAAGAATAGACAGCTTGTTGACAAGATACAAGCTTGTCTACCGTTTAAGGTTCGTCATCGTCTTTCTACACGATACAACCATGCGTCCCCGCTGTCGAACTCCCTTTCACTTCGTGTCAGCTTATCCTTCCCAATAATTAATCCTCCCTTCTCGATCGAACTGCTTTTTCAGCCCGTTCGCATTCTATTCATTTCTGACAACAACATTTATCCTTTCGATATATCGTTCTTGATTTTATCCTTTGTTCTAATCTTCTCCAACACCGAAGCCACCTCGTTATCATCTCCGGATACTTATTCTCGTTTTTTATTGTCACGTTTGTCTAGAAACGAGTCAAGACCACATCGGTTTTGATCATCGAACTTTAGACATTTTTCCCGATTTTAATTTCACTCGCGTGACATCGTGCTCCATAATTTCGATCGCTCTATCAGATTATCAAAATATTCCCTCAAAAGTGACGTTCAAAATTATTTTCTCGTGTTAATATGCTCTTCTTTCATTTGTTTTGATAGTCGTAACATCAGTAACGCGTTCTTGCTTCGTGCAATTTACGTTTTTCATCGGCGATTAAATCTTTCGCGTGAAAGTAATTTTTCGATTTTATTCACTTTACAATCGAAAATTCTTAACTCGAAAATTTTATGGATATAAAATTGGTATAGTACCTCATACAGTACCTAAATGTTTAGCAATTGATTAGATACAAAAGCTTTTGTAGGTATAATATTTATTTATTTATGTACATAGCAATTACATGTTACATCTGACGCCTTTGTTTATTGTTATCGTTAACATTCAAATGTTTAATTACAGATTGCAGAAGATGATCAGCTACCAAAATGCCTGTGTTACCGATGCATGTACAATTTGGAAAATTTCTATGATTTTAGAACGGCATGCGTCAATGCGGTGGCCCTCTTGGAAAGATGTTTACCACCATCGGAAAAAGTAAAATTTATGATATTTTCTGATACAATCGATACGTAATAACGAAAGATGTGTAATATCGACCAATAAGTAGAAAGCCAATAGCGAAAGAGGTGAGACGAGAAATCTAATCGTTTACTTTTATTTAGGTCGAAGGTGTCACGACCACCTTGAGATGCTGCAACGACTCAGTGCTCTTGAAGCGAAAAGACAACATACCTATGTTGATCCCAGAAGCCCCTATTGTGAATCCTAATGCTGCCTTAGGCACACCACCTAGATTAAATTCCGATGAAGAAGCAGATCACGAGTCCGAAGAACTTGTCGATAATAGCGGCACGGATGAAGGTATCTTTAAAAATATCGACTTACAAGGTGTGTTCTAAAACGAACGGGAATTTTCATTTTTCGGAAAACATTTTGGTTACTCGTCTACGTAAATGTTATCCCCTTCAAAATAGCCACCACTAGATATCTCTAGATATTCATTGAAAACATCAAATAGCAAATAAACAATATTATTACTGTTTCACTTAAGCAACAATAGTGGACGACTCTGAGGATCATCGTTCGGAAGAGTATGAAATGGACATGGAAACGAATCCGAGCGATTTTTTGGAGATGACTTCGATAGTCGCTGAAGAATCTGAAGACTTAGAGATGAAACATCGAGAACATTCTAACAATATTCCAGAGGTCCGTTATTAAATTTGGAAGGATCTTTCCGCTATAATAACGACTGGTATTGTAAACAATGATTTTTATTATTGCAGCATACATCTCAACAACACGAAGTTTATGTTTGTTCTTTGTGCAATAAAGCATTCAGTTCAAAGGGTCATTTATCTTTACACGCGCGTATTCATGTCGGGGCTGGCGACGTAATTGGCGAAAAAGTTCTTACGGACGATCACACTTCCTATAAGAGACCCTATCAGTGCGATCTTTGCCATAAATCTTATTCAACCGCAAAGCATCGTTGGGGTCACGTCTCGACATCTCACAGGTTTGTTAAGCGAGTAAACTCGTTTCCAGGATTGCAAGTCTTCTCGTTTCTCGATAATGTAAACGATCGGATTTATCAGTAGTCAAAAGCGCTAGATAAAAGATCAATCTAGGCTGCAGTCGCCCTTAAAAGTCCAATTTTCATGTAATTTGAATTATTCGGAAGGATAAAGCTGCGCACGTAGCTATTGTTCAAAAAGTTGTGACAACTATATCCTTTTTAAAAAGCCCATCTTTGCATTGTCGAGAAATGAGAAACACCCTTGCAATTCTGGAAACCAAACTACTCCCTTAATCATGTGTTCTATACTGACCTATCTTATATTTTTCATATTTTTACACTTATCTCTTCATTGTTACAGAGGTCACCCGGCAGTGACATGTGGTTACTGTTCCCGGATCTACTCGACTCGAACAAATTTGGAAGAACATATAAAATCACGTCATGCTGGTCTTCCAGCGCCCTTGGAGGTTCCTGTGAATAATACCTACAGACCAGAGAACAGATGCCAGTGTAATGTTTGCGGAAAGATTTGCACGGATGCCATGGAATTAAATCTCCACGGCAGAGTCTGCATCGAAGAACAACGATCCGATTTTCTTACCAAGAGCGAGAACAAGGATGCTAAAATTGTAGACAGTTGCGAAGGGTCGAGCATTGGTAGCGATGAAGATAGCAAAGATTACAGGTAGGTATTGCCAACACATCTTAAAATTGTACAATCAATTATTTTTATTGTTTCCACGTCTTTCCTCAGAACTGCAGAAGCAAAACTAGCTAAGAATCCTCAACTAACGATCTTGAAGCAAGCACTGATGAAAGGTGATAGCCTTAAGCGGGACTTGGAAGACAAACTTACGACGAATTGTAAACCAAATAAACTGCCAAAAACAGGTAATTTCAGTTTCGAAAACATGACTATTTGAATTCAATGAAATTTGTATTACTGTATAAAGGATCTCGTGTCACTCGAAACATTCACGATCGTTTTGTTGAACAGAAAACACAGATGTTAAGAGCGACAAGAAATGGTACTGTGAGTCGTGTCCTCAATTTTTCACTTCGGTCGAAAGCTTGAAAGAGCATGAAGCAATTCACGACGCTGACAAGCCGTACATCTGTATTCTATGCAAAAAAGATTTTGTTCTCAAGTCTTCCTTGAGTAGACATATTCAAACGTTACACGGCGTCGATCCGTATCCTATTGTAGAAAGCGATAAATGTTTAAAGAAGATTCTTTCACGGCATTGGAATGAATCGATGGATCTCGACTATGAACGAAAAACCGCGGAATTCCCGCTATCCCCGGAGGTACGTTATTATCAAAGCTATTTCGAGATTTTCGTGTTCGACATGTTTCAATTGTGTTTTCGTTAATTCAAGATGAATGCTGAGAACGAAGAGGACGATCACGAGAGTGGACAGGAAAATCTTATCGAAATTGAAACCGTATTCGTTTGCGAAATCTGTACCCGCGATTTTAACGATCGCGCTTCGCTCTGGCTTCACATTCGAGCCACACACAAAGAATTTGCAGCGTTCGCGTGCGGTGTTTGTTTGAAAATCTGCGCGGACAATACACAACTTCTGAACCACGTAAATATGTATCACGGTGGATCAAAACTGTTGCTCTCTGAACAAAGAAGGTACTTACAAATTAACCGTATCCTATCTTTTGGAGAATATGTAACTTAATTTATCTACATTTCAATTTTATTTCCCTGTTAATAGGTACAGCTGTACAATTTGTGGCAGACAACATGACTCTAGAAAGAAATTAATCGCACACGTATCCATACACAACGTAGATCCAAATTATGATCCAGCAACCTTCGTACAATTGAACAGTAACTATTACGGGGAGAATATAAATGGTAACGAAACTACGGAAACGATGCTCGACTACGAGGAAGAGGGAGACAAGGTAGACTGTTACATTTGTTACAAGTCGTTTCCAAACGAAGACCATTTGATACGGCATCAGAGAAATGCACACAGAGTAAGTATATCAAAACATACATTTTTGTATATTCAGTTCTACGATATATCACTTTTTTATATGGTTCTTTTATTCCATACCAAATCAATGAAATATGTTGTAGTCCATGTCAAATCAGGGAATAAGTCATCATTTTGCCAGTTTAGAATTTGTTTAAAAATTACAATTGAGCTATGTTTTTTTTTGTTTTATTCAGAAAGGGTTGATTTATTATAAAGTAATTTTGACAATCTCGATAATCAACTTGATAATGTCGAAAAATGTAAACAAATTCTTTTTGTGTTTACAGTCTGAACAGCCAATGCTGGCTGGAGACTCCTTAAATCAGTCTAATTTGAACGGTGGTGGTAACAGAGCTCAATACCACTTGTTCTTCGTTTGCGAGCTCTGCGGGAGTTCGCATCCTAGTAAATGGGAGCGTTGGTTGCACGTGAGCTCGTCCCACGCGAACGAGCCGACCATAAAATGTGATCGCGACGACTGCGGTAAAATTTTCGCAACAAAGTCGCTTAGGAACGATCACGTTCAGCATCATGCGATTCAAGGCCCCTCTCCGAACACGTGCGAAATTTGCGGCAAACTTTGGGGCAGCAGAGTGGATTATTGGAAGCACGTTATGGGCGTTCATTCGGACACCGTTCCATTGATTTGCGGCGTTTGTCTGAAGGTTTTCCCGAACGTGTTGCAATTAAGTAGCCACGTGAAATCGAAACATTGGCCATTGACGAACGGTGATTTCAGTTGTGATATATGTGGAAGACCGTATTCGAACAAATCGAAAATGTCCAGGCATAGGAAAATCCATGGCTTCGAGGAAACCTGCGACAATGGAGTCGAAAGTAACGAGAACAAACCGGACGGGCGAGTCAGAGAAACTGAACTGAGTTGTGAACATTGTACAGACTTGAAGTTCGCTACTTTAGAGAAGTTGTGTAATCATAGGCGAATCGTCCACGGCCTTTTCCCTTGCGATCTCTGTAATAAATGTTACGGGAGGACCTCGCACCTATGGAAACACGTTAATAGAGTCCACAAAGGTCACGAGGATGTTACATGCCCCTATTGCTTGAAAACTAGCGCGTCGAAGGATCACCTGGCTACCCATATTTCGAAAATTCACAGGTACGAGCCTGATTCTAGAAAAGACGGTAAAGATACTAGACAATTTAAAACCGACGAAGTTATTCTTCATTATTGTGAGAAATGTAACAAAGGATTCCACAAGCGATACCTATTGCGTAGACACATGAAAGGATGTCAGAATTATAGGAAGGATCCTGGCGCGTTGCTTACTCGTTGCAGAGCTTGCGAAAGGATTTTCAAGGACCGAGCTAGCTTACAGAAGCATATAGAGAATCATCATAGCACGTACACTTGTCATCTTTGCGATGAAACGATCACTTCGAAGTTAGGAATTATGACACACAACAGAGTGAAGCATATGGATCATCCGGATTTGACTTGTAATTTCGGAGCTTGTAAGAAGTTGTTCAGGACAAAGGAAGACTTGGAATCGCATAAGAAGGATCACAGATATCATACGAATCCTAACGTTTGCGATTTCTGCGGCGACACTGTCGAGAATAAGTTGAAATTGAAGATGCACGTGCTGTCCCTTCATCGTAACGAGATCGGAGTGTCTTGCGGAGTATGTTTAATCCCGATGAAAGATCCGAAAGAGCTCAAGGGTCATGTGGAAGAAGTTCACTCCAGTGTTCTCTCGAAACCTAACACCTGTCAAGTATGCGGTAAACAGTACGCTTCGAAATGGAAAGCTTTCGACCATACTAAGAAATGCCATGGCAAGGTATTCCGGACTTGTAAACAATGTTTAGCTGTTTTCACGGAAGATTCCGCCATCAGAGATCATTATGAAACGGTACATAACGTTCCGAAAGATCAACTCGCAGCGTTCGAATACAGGTTGGACATCGGATCGAAACATGACGATTATGAAATCGAGTCTCCCGACGTTATTGTGAAAGAAGAACCCGACGATATGGAGTACGACGTGGATCTGTGCGACGAGGATTCCAGCGATTCGAAAAGGAGAAGATCGTTGACCGATACATTCGACTGTGAAATGTGTCCCGAGATGTTCGTGAACAGCGACGCCCTTTCGACGCACTATCGCAACATGCATAACACAGATCCGGAAAGAATGTTCAAGAGACTGAAGCTGGAAGAACAGAGAAGAACCCGTGGAAAACTAAGTTTCGCTTGCAAGAATTGTAAAAAACAATTTAGTACAAAGACGTTGTATTGGAATCATATTGGAACATGCAGGAGAAATGCTCCTCGAAAAGAAGTAAGTTTTTCTTAATTTCTTAAGTTATTTGTTGTACGAATCAATTTTTCAAACAACGAGATACGGGTGTCATCTTCGTTTTTTTTTAAATGGAGTGCTCAGTATTTTTTCTCGGATTCGGATAAAGTACCAAATTCACCATAAAAAAGGTGCTCCTGATATCTCAATAAAAAAGCAAAGACACAAATTACAGAACTTTGTCCTCCTGGAAACAATGCAACATTTGTTTGAAAAACTTCTTCGTACAACAAACCCTGTATAATAGATGTTCCTATTAATCTCCAGACTGTTTTAATACAGGAGGAACTTTCATCTTCGCAGAACGACATGTTGGATAATCAAGAAGAAATTTTGAAAAATAATAATCAAATCAAAAAAGAAGAAAGTACATCGAACTTGAATATCCCAGACTTTAATCTATTCGAAGACATAAATCTTCAATTGTCAGGTCAAAGACCTCTTCCGAATCTGATGCCGTTATCTCAGAGGTGAATATTATAGTCGAACGAATCGCATTTCTTGCTATCCGTATTTCGTTTCACCAATCGACGTAAAATTTTAGGGTGAAATCATCGATGAAATGTTCGAGGAAAGATTCGAGAAAAGTGTACGACGAGTCAACGAATACAGAATGTGCTTGCGAAGTCTGTGGAAAACAGTGGCCAGCGAAGAAACATTTATGGCAACATTTAATTCGTTTCCATCGAACAGAAGCTGCGGTCACCTGTGGGGTGTGTTTGAAGCTCTGCAAGGACTACGACGATTTAGCAGAACATTTAAAAGCCGTACACGCTGCGATCCTTTCTTGCGAAGGAAACAACTTTACATGCAAAACTTGTGGCAGGTACTTACAAAGCGCAACACTTTTTCGATTGTATTTTGTATAACAGGAATTTCTACTGACTTGCAACTCGCTGTGGAAAACCAGAGTACGTTAGTTCGTAATAATTATGAATACACGTGTTTTCTGTAACAGGTATCACAATGCACGTAGTAAGCTGTTGTTACACACGAGCATTCATATCGGACACGCGAGCAACGGTACTACATGTCCGAAATGCTATAAGAATATTACGGACGAAACTGATCATTCTAGTTCGTGTACTGGAAAAACAGAAGAAGAGCATTTGAAGAACGAGAAGAAGCCAGAAGTATGTGCTTGTGCTATCTTTTTTTGAAATTCGTCACGACTTTCCGTGTTACTCGACTATTGTATTAGTTCGACTGTTACTTTCCTTCGAAGGTCGAAGATTTTGAAGCTTCGAAGCTTTGAATTTTGGAGCTTCTAACATCTAAAAGATGCTCGAGTCATTTGGTTAAATTTTCAAAAACTTACTATTAGTTTTTACAGGATGTTCATTTGATATACGGTAATGGTAATTTACTTTCCGTGAATAGGGAAGCCTAATAACGGACGACGCTATGATAGAAGAAGTGGAAGAAGGGGAGTTCGAGTCTGAGGCGGAAGAGGCAGATTCAGCGGAATCGGATAGCGGTAGTAGCACGGAGGTAGAAGAGGACAATGATTCCGAAGGAGAATCCAGAGCCACAGGAGAAATCACGTACAATTCAGATACCGATGATGATTCCGAGGAATTGGGTAATCTAGAAATGGATAAGAATATGCAACATTTTAATCTGGAAGGTCTTCAGGAGTCCAAAGATACTGGTAATGAAATACACATTCGATCGTTACAATTTCGCGCGTGCAACAAGGACGAGATGTGAATGAATATTGAAATTGTTTTCAGAAGCGGAGAAAAACGACGTTGATTTGTCGGACGATTACGGTCCTCCTGTGCTTAGCCCTATGATGCCTCTCCTACCTGGAAATATGTCTGGAGAACCATCGGTTGGCCGCAAACTTAGTTCACTCCAGACGCTTACGAACAAAGAGATGGGAATTTGTAACTTGGCGGAAATTCAAAATCAATCCTCTCCGAAATCGGTGAATTTCTACAGCAAGTCGAACAATGAATCTTTGGATTTTGAATCTGAAACATTCATGAATCGAAGTGAGGAGGAGTATGAAGACGCGAAAAATGAATATGACGAGAATTCTATGGAAGAGAATGAAGACAGCGGGGAGAACGACGGTAACGACGAAGCAGCGGACAACGAAGAACACGAAGAAGTCGAGCAGAACGAGGATAACGAAGAGAGTCGTGAGATGGAGGTGGACGAAGACAGCGAGGGAAGCGAATTGTACGAAGAAACTGAAGATAACGAGGACAATGAGTCGAACGAGGAAATTGAAAATAACGAAGACAACGAGGAACAAGAACAGAATTACGAGAACGACGAGAATGTAGAAAACGAACAGAGCGAGGATAATGAGAACGAGGAAAAAGTAGAAGGCATGCAATTGGATGATTTAGAGAATGCTGTACTAATGGTGACCGACGGGAATGAAATACTGATACAACAAGATATATTAGAGGATGGAATTGCAAACGTGAACCAAGCGTACGTTTATTCTACACTTGCTTACAGTACTGACGAGGACAGTGACGATGCGGGGAAATGAGTGCCAAATTGTGAATAAGTAACGTGAGAAAACGCAAGGTGAGACAGTTGTTGTATTGTTTTCGGAAATGGGGAATACGTGGAAATACAGCCGGAGACGATATTGAATGAACATTCTTCAAAGTTGCATAACTTTTGCAAAATTCGTACAAACTAGACGAATCAGTTTGCTAAAGAATGAGTAAACAAAAATTTTAAAAAAGTTATGCGATTTTTAAGAGTATCCACTTGATATTGTCCCCAACTGTACAGCTAGCAGGATTTGAAATAGTTAAGAATGTAATCGAAGGAATTAAATTTTGAAAAACGTGCTTATCAGTAGTATCAAAGAACACTGGATGCTCGGCGAAGTACAGAAAATATTTATTTGAAATAAAACGGTGATTAGTAGAAAATTTTAGTTTACAAAGTTGAAATATTTTCTCCTTTATTTTCAAACGATACCCACGTATTCTTGAGATTGATTGAAACTAATCAGGATTCATATTGATTTATTCTGTATAGAGAAAGAACAGGGATGCACTGTTACGTGATATGTACCTTAAAATTTATGAAGATGCATACCGATGTTGCGATAATGTGTAAATATATGTGAAGTTTATAGTAGGAATACCTAGGATTATTAATGAGAGTTAAATATAAGGTAAGCTGGGATTTAATGAGAAAGAAGGATCGAGGTATAATTAAAATTGACCAAAGTCAATGTGATGCAACAAAAGAACAAACCACCTAAGCTCGTAATGGATTTATTTAAGTTTTTACCGATTTCTGACTTCACGAGCGTGGATCGAATTCGCCCTCAAATCGTTTGAGATTGTTCGATCGACATCGATATTTGTTTTTCCAAATTTGCTTTTCTGTCAATCAATTTCCAAGCGCAAATAGTACAAATATAGCAATATGCAGAATTATCGTAATATTAGGTGAATAACGAACGCTGTAATAGTAAACGACTTTCACAATTTCTACTAAATTATAAGCAGAACTTTTTGTATCCATATAGTATTGAACGTTCGTTTCACGTATATAATACTGTATTTGTTATACTGTTATACATATCTATATGTTGAAGCTCTGTTACTATTATGATTAATGATAATGATAATATATTTTTTATTATTTCGGTATTATATTAATATCGATTCGATTGAATCTGCCGCGAGAAATTTCAAAACCGGAGGATCAAGGAACAGAGACAATTTAGTGTATATAGTACTTCTGTAAGTAACATTGTGTACAGCTATATTATACTATACGAAACAACAACAAAAAAAAAACAAAAAACATATTTGTATGCGTGTATGTGGGAAGAGCGTGATTATTGTGTGAGAGAAAGGAAAGACCACCTTCTATTACTTTTTTACCGTTGTAATGTTTAAAACGTTCAAGGAGAAACTGAAAATTGCTTCTATTTTCCAATAAAAGTGTCGAACAACTACACACACACCGTAAAATAAATTTATTTCTGATATGTCGAACACTTTTATTCGTTCTATGGAATTCGAATGAACTCAGTTTCTCTACAGATGTCGTTCCACTGTGCTTTATCAACTTTGTATACTTATATAGTTTAACATATCGAAGAGTGTCATGTTTCTTTCTTTTCTTTTCTTTTTCGTTCTTTCTTGGCCACATTTATTTTGCTAGGATTTACTTTCTCTATTCTAAGGTCGTCAATGGTGTCCGTTAGAAAAACAAAGGAAAACCAAGCGTAACGTTCTATTCTATTGGATTAGCTATGCATGGATATATCTTTCTGTTAAACTTTCATTGGACACTTCTTCTTGTTTCGTTTATTATTTATTGGAGCATATGCTTCCTTTCCGACGCGTTAGTATGTAAGAAACGAAAACGGCAATTCGCATTTAACGTTTGTAATAATTAAAATAAAAATGACTATAAGTTGATTAATTTATTACTCTCATTTCGAGAACCCGTTGTTTAAAATTTTTTAACTCAGCTGCCCAGCATATTTTTAATCATTTTAAGAAAAACGAACATGCCAACTCCTGTCCATAAATCCACCGGACACTTACTTATTTAAAAAAAAATTATATTTAAACAATACAACCTTCTAGCTTGAGATTTTATTGTTTTTATTTTGATCTGATCAAAATTAAAAATTTACTTACTTATTTCGTGCTATTTCTCGCACTAAAGGAGCGAAATTAAAAAATTCAATATTTTCTTTTTCGTAGAATATCTCAAGAACTCCAAACGATATTTAAAAAAGATTACAACAAAAGTTGCATGATATTATTGTGTCTACTAAACAGTAAAAAAAATTCTAAGTGCATTGTTTAGTTCTTTTTTTTAAAGAAATCTTACGAAAAATAAAATATTTACATTTTTTCGAGTACAGATTTCTGCGAAAAATAGCGTGAAAAAGCAATTGAGTTGTATTAGACACGACTTACTCTACTTGTGTGCTAAGTTTCATAATGTTTTGAATTTATGGGTTCGATAAAATCTTAATACGGTTGTGTGAAGAAACGAAAATATGCGATTGCAAAGTTCAGGATTAAACACAATTGCAAAAATGTTAAAACAAACTGTATTGAAAGTATTATAATATATCTTATTCTTACCTCTATATTAGCATGTACGAAAAAATTACGAATTTGTATTTAATGTTTTTACTTGCAATTGAAATTCAAATTGAATGATCTGAATTTTGTTTCAGAATCAAATCATGTAATTTGAAAAAGAAATGGGCGAAAATATCTCCGTAATTTTTAGTAATACAAGAAAATGTTTCAGGCGTTTTTGTGACGTCGCAATGACTGCCCCATCGAACCAAAAATTTTTTGCCCGATCCACTTTCTTGTATCGCAAAAAACAACAGAGATATTTTCGGAGTAGGTCTTAGGCGCATCACCCTGTATATTACATTTTTCTGTGTAATTCGGCGTAAATATTTCCAATTATCCAATTCGTTCTCGAGCGGAAATAAGCTAACAAAACAAAGTGGACAAAGTATCGCTTCTATCCTTTGTAAACTGTAATGCTACCTTTCAGCAGAGAGAGGATCTTCCAGTTCTTCCTTCTTATGTTCTTGAAACGGTGGGTTCCAGGAGGACGATTAAGACGTAGCGGCAGGCGTTAAGCCGACATCAAACCGAGGTTAATTGCTTTTTCAAAAAGTCGTCGATGCGTGACTGGGAACCGTCCGTAGGGACGCCTTTCAAGAAACCGAACAATTGTGGAAGAATCCCGTCCTCTCAGGATTCTGAAGCATAAGGCTCTCTATAAAATTCTTCTATTATCTTCGAGGGACCGTTCTATTGTAAGTATTTTCAATAAAACATTTGAATCCCACTTATAAGAACATACGTTTAATATTATTCCATATGATTTCCGTTATTTGCAACAACTTTGCAACATATGGTTTTCATTTACGAGCGAAATTACCTGCTTGTTTAAAATACGACAGAACTTTTGCTCCAAAAAATCATAGAAAAAAGGAAACTCTTGAAACCATATTTCTTGAAAACAATTTTATTCACGATTCGTGGTTCACCCTGTACATATATAAAAATGATAAAACATTTAATAACGTGTGTCTTTCAGATTACACAATTTCTTGTTACAGTTTTCTTTGAAATTGTTGTTCCGACATATTCCTGTGACCGTTATTTATTTTTAAAATGTTGGAAAAGGAGAATAAATAAACGGGCGTTATATAAGTACTGTGTAAAACAGAAATGTCGACAACGAACGTGAGAAGTCCTCTCTCGGAGGGCTCCGAAGTGTTGGTTGTAGTGAAAGAAGGAGGGTTTCGAGAAATCGGACGATTGCTTTATTAAGACGTCAGGAGGTACAGGATAGGCTGGGCCTGCGGACGTTATTGCCTCAACCGGGTTCTCGCTTGGGACAATTGCTTCGAGAAGATCAAAAAGACCATGGAGAGAAACTGACAGCGAGAGCGAGAGAGAGAGACACAGAGTGAGAACAAAAACCGCCATGCTGACCCTTCGTGTGCAGCACACAAAGTTAAGATTCTGGTCGGAGAGGTGTTCGGAAAGTTTCGGTAACATATTTAATCTACAAATCGATCGACGATTATTATCAGACTGCGGATGTTTATGCATTTTCCAATTTTTCTTGACAGATTTTAATGAAGTCGAATGAAATAAACCATTGTACACACAAAGCAAATGAAAATTGTACAAGATTCTATCGAATTTTATGCTCTAGCCTGTTTGAAACATTCTTATTATCCATAAAAATTGAAATGTTTCATGATATTCGGTCTGCAACTGCCATTTTCACCACTTTCCATCGTTTATAATACGTGAAACAATTTCAATAAAATTTTTAAAACGCATATATAGTTCATACGAGTTCCCGGCTCAGTTAAAAAAGTTTTAAAAATTAATTTTACTTTGCAATTTCGAGCCAATGTATTTTTTCAACATATTTGTCACACGCCATTTACTAATACTCTAGCCTTGCAGAGAAATTGAAGTGGTTTGACCCATTCATAAAAAAAGTAATTCTGATTTTATTTAAAATGTATATCCGATACATTTCGTACCGGGTATAAGATTAGTTTAAAAGATTGGTTTGAAACGTTCGGATAGAGTTGTCGAGTACTTTTATATTCCGACAAAGCACTACAGATAGGACGTGCGTTATCGTTCGTATATCTCGGTTCGGTATCTGGCGATCTATTTCCTTTATTCTGTCGTAGATGGTCCTTGTTCCCTCATCGCAGTTTGTCGATCTACATCCTCCATCGCGTTTCCTGTAGAACAGGAAGCTAATTTTCACGTTCATCTCCGTACAAACATTTTCTCACATTTCATATTAAAACCCGGCCACGGTTGCAAGTTTGCGTATCCGACGAAATTTGCGAGGAGATTGGTAAATATACCGATGAGAACCGTCAACAGATTGTTGCCTCGTTTCAGCAAATCCATCACAGTCCTGAATGGACCATCAGTCCCGAGCAAACGAGGCTCAAAGGCATTTATCTAGGTCCTAAAAAAGAACGCGTGTCTCGGTTTGCTTAGGATATCCTAGAATCTAGGAGAGACACGCGCTCTTGTGGACTTGTTAATCGAAAAACAAACAGTCCCTCCTGTGTCTCTCGACCGGTTGTTTGACTAGAATGGCTAATGAAACAGTATTTAAACAAGAACTAACTTAAGCAGCGTTGAATGGTTTATTGTTTCTCGAACGTGTTGAACGATCGCTGAACAGCAACGCTTTTGATAACTATACCGATTATTGCGGTACTTTAATCGTACTTTATTTTAATGTCATTTTTAAACTTTAATCAGAAATAATTCTTACGGGATTCGATGTTTCAAATGACACGTAACAAGTGACGCGGTGTAATCTTTATTATTACATACTTTGAAAATTGTACAGACATTTAGAAATAAGGTTCCCCTCGAAGAATTGTTAGTTTTCATGAATTTCTGCTTTACACTATTAGGGAAATTTTTTTATTAAAAAAGCAAGAGAAATTCCCTTTTATATTTTTATTGTGTCGGATAAGGTATCTAAATAATAATAAAAATTTTCCCTTATGCAGTTTAAAGCAATATGAAGCACAACTTCTATAAAGAATGTTTTTTCAAATCCTGAGATTATAAAAATATTAGAACGATCGACAATTTCGTTTAGCATATTCTCATTGAATTGTACAAATTTGTTCAGAGCAAAATCTTTGTTTCAAAATACCACAGTAAAACGTACAGCCTGGTAGTAATGGTACAGTGGACAAGAGAGAAACGCGTTTTGCAATTTCGCATCGTTCGGTGCTTGTTCTGCTCGCGGAACTGATTAAACCAGTTCAATTTGTACAGAAATCAACTAATCACGGCTGCGTTGTCCTCCTCCTTCTCTGGTCCGCGGGAGTGAAATTAAGTTGAGAATCACAGGGATCAACTGAATGTGTTGGTGGTAGGGAATAGACGTAGTAAGAGGCCTGAAAGGGAGCCCGATGGAAGGCCGACACGGGAAGAAGGAGAAACGTAAGAAAGAACGGAACGCATCTAAATGCCGGACTGTTCGACGTCGCTCTGAGAAGGGTACGGATGAGGCCGGGGGAGAAGGGGATAGTGTTGGAACCAGGCTGGTGTCTCAATCAGCCAAGCAGGTTGGGGCACCTTGGACCCCTGTGGGTGGAGGATAGAGCTAGTAATGGAAGTGAAACGAGTCCGCGGTAAAAACAAGAGTGTCCAATGGTTAATTTGCTACCGCGCTTTTCTTTTTCTCTCATAAATTATTCATAACCGCGTACACACGTCGACCAATGCTCTTTCTCAGTTCTTCCAAGAACCTGTGATGGAATATTTCAATGATACAAACTAGGTCAACTCTGTTACGCGTCAAAAAAGAAAAACAATTTCTATTCGAAAATAAACAGAAATCATAGAAACTGCAATGAACACAATAAAATACTGCAAATGCAGATTTTTAAACTTACTAAAGCCCAATCGTTTTAATTTTGTAACGTGTCACGTTATTCGATTTTACGCGTTTATGAGAAAATGGTGTGATTTAAAACAGTAAGAACATTCGAAGAATTTCATTATATACTTTTAATTATATAGATACTAGATTTAATTATATACATACTAGACTGCAGATCTTTATGCAAAATAAAATGTCTCTATGTGAATTACAATAAACTCGAATGCAATATAAATATATTTCTTTTTTCAATACGTTGAAAATAATGTAATCGTATTTTCAAATTTCGTCTAATGTCTATATTGTTTTAAATTATATCTACTAATTTTTGTAATAAATAAAAACAGGAACATCTATCTCATTATTACTACAATATGTCTAATGTTTTAACAAAAAACATTTTGACAAGAAAAACAGTAATTCGAAACATGTGAGAAAGATTATATCGGATGTATAGCGAGTACAAAGAATAATCACGATCTCGTCGAGAGGGTTAAAATAATTATGAGCTGACATTTTAAAGAAATTCTATTAGGTCATCCTTTAAGTTTGTGCCGAAAATAGTATTTTAAATAGTAAATAACAAATAACAAAGTATGTGTACAATTTTAAAAATAAAATATTTTATTTGATGCAATAATTTTTGAAAATAGTATTTTATTTTAAGAATATTGAAAATATATGGACTTAGTCTTTATTCTCAATTTAAATATTAAATATCATTGCTGAAAATAATGGTTCATATTCAATAGATTTACGAGTAGAAATAGTTTCCTGGTGATAAGATACTGGTGATAATATTCTTTTTTGTGTTTCAAATTATTAAAATAGAAATATTTTATTTTGTGGTTCCGATTGTTTAAATAGAAATATTATATTTTGTGGCTTCGATTGTTAAAATAGAAATATTTTATTTTCGAAATTCTATATCTTATTTAAAATACTAATTTCTTCAAACAAAATAAAGTCTAAAATATTAAATAGTATTTGAAATAAAAAAAAAGGCAGAAACTTTTTGAATGAGCTAATAGTTTCGATCGTAACTCGATGCTTTCAGTAGTCCTCTCGGTCCCGGGCCAGTGGCAGATGGTGGGGGGAAGAGAGCGGCGCGCGCAGCTTCTCGACGCAGCGGGCAGGCCGTCACAACTCAATCTAGTATCTCGGTGACCGTGCGCTTGTGAGCAAGTTTCTCTTTTCTTTTCTGCCCGTACAGTGTTGTTAGAATTCCTGACGCGAAATCACAGTTTCCAGTCGTGCTTGCAACCAGGATCCTAAACTTCATACTACTCTGCTATTAGAACAATGTGATTGTTCGCAAGGTTCGTATCTTAACTTTTCTCTTACCACACTATTCTCCTTTTAGTTAAATGCAATCCATCTTGACCATGCATGTTTACATACCATCTGCTTGTCCGACACAATCGCGTACGCTGATCGTCCACGTACATTTTAGTGTACTTTTATTCTTCGATCGAATAATTATCGAAAATCGCGGGTCTAGACAGCGGATTCGTTGCATTTATGAGACGAATGAGTAGGTGTAATTTAGAACAGTAAGAACGTTAGAGGAGTTTAAAAACACTTTGAGAAAATCAATTTCTATTTTATTCCAATCTGTTGTGATTCGGTTAGAACATTTTTATTTCGCATACAGATTCGCTGTCCATCTATGACACTTGGGTGATAGACTGAATATAAAAAACACCGGTTTCATTTGTTAATTTAATTAACCATTCGCACTCCCTTTGTCGAAAGGTGAAGTTTTGTTTCTATTTGCCGGATGCAAGAAATTTGTGAGAATTATTTGATTCTATAATCGGAAACGAAATTACTGTAATACTTTTACCGACGGGAAAACATAAATTTTATTTTTAAGAATAAGGTTATGCTCGGTGCTTCATGTTATTTTTACTAATTTCAAAAAAAGTTTGCATCAATGTAAAATCATTGTTATGTTATTAAACTAATAATATGCATAAACTAGAAAAAAATTATATATTGGATGATTGCAGAGGTTCGTACTCTATTTGAAAATAAAATTCGAGCGGTTATAATTAAAAATGTAACAAGTGTGCAAAAGATTAAAAACAGAGGAATCTGATTTGCTAAAAAGTACGTTATATGGTTGCGCTGATCAGATCGAGTGCACTTCATAGAAATACTTTGTTACAAATTGACGAAAAAAGTGGCATCGAAATCAATTAAATTACATCAACGCGACGGCACGGCGTTAATCGACTATTAACTCGGTGATTTGTATCACTCGTTTCTTGATCGTGGCAGGCGTGTAAACTATAATTACTCGCGTATAGTCCTTACAATCTCGAAATATTTTTAGCGTTTGAAATTTTGATCTGACATTAAAGTCCTTATTTCATTGAATATAAAAATGGATTGTATCGCTCGTTTCTTGATCGTGGCATGTATAAAGTAAAGTGTGAGTAACTGAAAGTTAATCACGTTGTAATAACGAATGCATTGATGCCTACGCTCGACGTAAACATACGGCACGCGTATTTGTCATCTGTATCTCGTTGATACTTGGCAGTAAAGTTTGATAGAACTTTTTATATCTCTAAATCGTTATTTAGATCGAATTCTGTTCGAGCTCCGTCTGTTTCTTGAAACGATGCTATTTATACAGTGCTTTTTAAACACTAGATCTATCACGCCAGTATAAAAATGAAATTCCTACTTTGTTACATATTTGTTTTCGTTTAAATTTTATTTTTGCTTCATTGATCCAGAATCATTTTGATTCTTTAGATTTGGTATTATAGAGTACATTTCCACATTAAGAAGTATTTTTATAATTTTCCAACAATTTTGAATTTCATCTACTCCATTTTCCTATGAATGTATAAAGATCCGCAGTCTAGTAATCATTCATACTCCTAACTGTATGAGATACAATTTTGAAACTTTAAATTTAGTGTTTGAAACATAAATTAAAGGTGTCTATCGCACTAGCAGATTTATTCGGCGCTAAAGTAGTTATTTCATGGAATAAAAATCGGTTTGCATTGAAAAGATGTAAAGTTCCATGTAACCGGTTGCTTGGAAAGTGGAGTGCGAGTAATAAAATGTTAATCGAGTTTATTGTTCCGTGTTATCGTCTCTATAGATTTCGTTTGATAGACTTAATCGTTTTACCCGCACGAAACTGACTCGCTGTTTGTTGGAACGAATTCGCGTGGCTGAGATGAACGCAGATTGAATATGCTTAAATGGACGAATGCAATTGATTCGGAGCAATTCGAACTGATTCGATGTTCGCCCACGTTTGCTCGACATAAGATTTGAACTGGTGAGCAAAGCGAAGTTGACGACCACTGAAGGTCTATAGGGCTGGCCATCTGTCCCTCGTTGCCACGTCTGCGACGTCTTGGTGGTCCATTTTGGGGCTGGTGCGCAACAGCATCGGCACTAGCGCTGGCAATGAAGCGCTCTCAGGTAGAATCCGCCCCCCTCTTTCTCTCACTGTATCGTGTGCGCGCTGGCGCACGTGCTCTCTTTCACCCCCTTCTCTTACTGCCTGCTTGCTTTTTTACTGGTATCACTAGAGGAGCAGTAGAGAGTAGACCTGGAGAATGGTGAACTGTGTGTTGTTTCTGGTAGAAATTCTAACGGCGATGCCGATATTGTATTTCTCGTTCACCAGTCACCGCGCTCGCCCATAATCGTCGAAACCGTTCAGATCTTTCACAAAATGTCCAAAATAAAACGGCTAACAATTCTCACAAATTGTATCCTTCAGAATATTCTTGTTGTGTTGAACTTCGATAATTGAAACTAGTTGAAACAACCCTCTTTTCCATATGCAGGATTATTAGATGGCAGATCATTATGCAAAATAAAAATTGAAATAGGAATCTATCTTATAGATAGATTCTATAAGAATCTATAAGACTAAGAATTTCTTCTTAATATTTTCATCGGATTGAAAATAATATGATTGTATTCTCGAATTTGTCTTCTTGAAACTTTAATTTAAAAGGAGTTTTAGTGCTCGACGATGATCGAAATGTGTATTGCAATTGAATTGCAAGAAATAGAAACCAAATAGAATGCTATTTTCTCCCTTATAATTTTAATAGATGAGAAATCATATATCACATCTTCAATTTTGAAAATTTTCATACAATTTTAAATTTCATCTACTCAATTTTCCTGTAAATGCATAAAGATCTACAGTCTATTAATTAGTAACGGATCTTTAAGCAGATCTATAAGAGATCGACAATATTTCGAAACTAATGTTTTTTACTGTTTCGAATAACACCTACTTATTTATTATTGTCATAAATGCATAAAATCCGTAGTCTAACGATTACAGACTCACACAGAGATATTTAGATTAATAATTTTAGTGTACGTTTAGTAATTTCTGGCTAATTCAACAACGACTTCAAGATTCTTCTAAGCGGCATCTCAGTTCTGAAGTCCACACGTGAAATTCTCTTACATTAACGGGAATGACAAACGAAGATCCAATTTATTTTAAGAATATCATGGTATTTCCCCCATGCTACACATCTGTTGCATGCATCCTCAAGCACTTCACAGCGCGACAGAACGCTCAAGTTACATTTACATCGGATACAGACTCTTCTCGAACACGTTCACACTACAAGCTGTAAATAAACACGTAAACACGACAAAAAAATCTGATAAATTTCGATTACTCTTTATGAAAATGTTTTAACCGAAATTCTATACATATATGTATATGTATAATTGTATAAAAATATATATATATATGTATACGTATGTATAATTGATGAATCGAATTAACTAACGTAACTTGAACTGAAACATTAAAATGCAAAGCAAAGGAAGATGTTGAAAAGCTTTGCAAATACAGTTGTATCGAGTACGTTTGGGAAACTTAATTATGCATAAATATTTGTGTGACACGTTTAAACTATGAATGTTCCAGAAGGATGTCACACTGGTGCGATCGATCGGCCATAGTCCTAACGGGTATGCTGTTGTTGAGTATGATATTGTGGAATACGGCAAGGAGCACTACAATGAGGTGCGAAGAAGCGAAACTGAGGTGTGCTTACAGAACAGGCTGTGGTTCTGCTCTGCAACACTATCTTACAGGCTGCGCGCCCGTTCTCCAAGGCAACGACTGTTCCGAGACATGCCAACATGCCCTCATTGCTTTGACTAGCACCGACGAGGGCAAAGAACTTATGACAGTACATATCTTTCTCTTATTTCTGTTTTCGTTCCATTATACGTGTATGCACTTTTACCTCCAGTCCACTTGCTTCGAGCAAATTTTTATCAATATCTCCGTCGTACTTTGCGAATAAAAGGCGGCCATTTTGGTGCCAGAAATCTTGCATGGGCTAGCAGCAGAATTTTGTGCCTATTTGCTATGAACTTGCAAATTCATACCGACATGGCTCGGTATCTGAAGGGAAAGTTTGCAGCGCAATGTCATGCCAAGCCTTGCTCTAGTATAGCGGGAACGTCGTCAATCACACTGAGAGTGGACCTATTCTTGCTCTAAAAGTAAACCTTGCTGTAGGAGGGAAAACCGCATTTTATTTAAATCTCTTCGTTATACAATTTTAAGTTTCATCTATTTTCAATCATTCGAATGTTTATAAACGTTAAAATAATGAGAACGATTTTGCCCGATATTTACTCTTAGAAGAGTAAAGAGTAAAGAAATGAGTTTTACCCTCAATTTCGCATTGAATTCCGTCTGCAATCTTTGCATTGCTTTGCATTCAAATACCGAGTCTAATGTGGAAACAGGTCGGAATTTGTAAGAATGTTTTGCTGGCAAATTTATAATAAATCAATGTTTACTGGACTGTTTTTCCTCGACAAATGTTTTAGAAGCTTTTAATAAGTTGCAACGTCTTTAAGGATACATACATTAATTTTGTCAAATATATTATTTGAATATGAAATATTCAATAAATTACAATGGATTGTTATTTGCGCAGTGCGAATGCGAGGATGACTTATGTTTACAATCGAAGCAGAGGGTTGAAATCTGCAGATCTGCTGTGCAAATGGCGATGAACAGGACCAGGGTGTCTTGCAGAGTCGCGACTTGGATTTGTAACGCGGATGCCCTCTGTCAGACTGCCCTCTCCTACTATAATAAATTTTGCAAGAGCATGTTCCAAGGACGAAAGTGTACAAAACGGTAAACATTGCATTTTTTACTATATAATTATTGAAGTTACAAGATAGTTCCGTGAGAAATAATTAAATGAATTTCTCCATTCGAGCACACGTATTGTCGTAAAAATTGCAAGAAATTTCAATGAATTCAGTGTTGTCGTTTTTATAAAACAATGCCAGAAAAAGTATTGACAATTAAGCTGGTATACATAACGTATGAAATATTCGATCTACGAATTATTGAACAAATTTTAGGTGTAAAAATTCAATAAATATCCTTACGAGGCAAGAGAAAGCGGCAAAATTAAATACATGCCAGTGCGACGGTTTCGAAGAGTACGACTGTAAAGGAATTCATAGGAACATGAATCTACTTTGCTTTGGGAAAATACACCATGGTTATCGTGATGTTAATATCGAGGATGACAGAAGAAATGAGTTCCTAAGACCAAATATGACTGTAAGAGGAGATGCGGTTCAAATATTAGTTGATAGAAGATTGTTTCTACTTTCCCTACTTATTTATCATATACTTAAAGCAAGGCAAGGTAAGAGTTAAACTTCATTTAATTACTCACATAGTGTCTTTCAACCTCGAAACCTTTAATTTCTTAGAAATTTCCTTCCCAAAAAAGTTCAAATTTTACGGTCCAATATTTAAAAAGTCATCATCTTTTTTAGAGCGTTCGAATATTAATTCGAGCTCACTGTATGTATTTTGTGTTAAAGTAGTTATTCTATTGGATATAAAAATTGATTTATGCTCGGCGAGTTACTGGAAGTTAAGATAAACTTTGTTTCTTGACAAAAGATTCTTTTCAGACTGACGATCGAACGAAATGCACAAGGATCTCCGGAAGAGCAGTATTTCACGAAACCCATGACCAAAGATCTTCGTCAATTTTTTTACCATCAATATTCGATCAAGTTTTATATACCGGTTAACGAATCACTATTTCCTTCTAGAAATTTTCAGCAGCTTTATCAAATAAACGTAAAAAATTGGTAAAAGGGAAGGACGGGAGGAGGGGGGGGGGGGGGGTGAGGAGTCTTGTACAGTAAGAGTATTGTATATTGATTGTATCATAGTAAATATAACTGGATCATTCGTTATAGATATTTAATTATAAGAACTCTATTTATAAAAGTATATAATCATGTAAATATCCCATGTAACGAAAGAATGATTTCTCTATTTCTTCCTTTTCAATTATATTTGTATTTATATGCACTCAAGTATGTAGTGTGTGATTTTCTCAACAGAAATCTTTCAAAATAACTAAACCGAGATCATTTGATATTGAAATGATTTCGAAATTCTTATCACAAAACTAATACTTTGTTTTTATAAAATATATATTTTATTTTCAATTATTCGAATCTTAACGAAATATATCGAACCAATTACTAAACATTTAGGTGTTGTACGAGGTGTTACACTAATTTCATATCTATAAAATTGATAAAATCATGGGGAAATGGAAATAATTTAGCTAGGAAGAAATGTTTAATTTTCAAGTTGACATAGCTCCAACTGCTTAATAATTAAAACTGCTTTTAATTAAAACTCTGACCGAAATCTTTGTTTCCTTTTCAGTGTTCTTCTCTTCGCAAAATTAAAAATAAAACATTCCCAATTTAGTTTTCCTTAGAGTATATCGAGATACTTCAAAGTTAGAACTATTTAATTGTAATGTACAAATAAAATGCGAGTTATATGCGTTTCAAGTAATATGTATATACAGTGATAAATATTATGTCACTGAGAATTCTAAATAGTAGTTATATATTTTATAAGTATATAGCGATCTCTGAAGAGAATATATTTACGAAAACATTAGTGTAATTTACTTTATTCTTTACTTCCTTATTTCTTAACAGAAGACGCCTACATTTCAAAAATTCCAAATTCAGTTTATCGATCGTTGTGAAGTTCTCGCGATAATTCTTGCTGTTAGACGTAATACAAAATATAAGAAAGTGTAGCATTAACTTCATGATAAATTGCTTTATTAGTTGAATGCATACGAAAGGTGAACATCCTAAGGAAATCCATCATCGTCTTCCTCCGCCATTTCTTTAGCAAGTTCCAAATCTTGTTGTTCTCTTTCTCTACGTTCTTCAGCTGATTCAAGGTCTTTCCCATACGACTTTGGTGGATATCTCATGGCTTTAACACTCTGATTGTGCAAGTCTAAGCAAAATGTAATTCTCTGATGGAACGCGAGCAACGGCTCTTTAGTACAATAAATATCGGTAGTCTCTTTGCTACGCATGTATCCGTTCTCCAATTCTAAAGTAGCTTCGATCACTCCGTCTCGGATAGCTTTAGCTACGATAAATTCAGCGTCAACACTTGAATCTAAGCCTAACTTCATTGCAATGTACGCAGGAGAAATTCTCGAGTAGGAGAGTCCGATTGATCTTATTGCAGTCTTAATAACGTTGTGCCTCAATCTAAGAATCAGAGTAAACGTATGATCTGATCTGAACTGTGGTCCAAAGTTCTCCAAAACTTCTCCGAAACGTTGGAGATTTCCTAAACGCACGGCTTGCGTCAATTGAAAATACGGAGCCAACGCGCGACGCATCGCCGCTTGCCGGAAAGTCTGCCGTTCGGGAATATCTCCAAGTAGAAGTTCTACCGTCACAGCTAGTTTCTGAACTGTTTGACGGAAACCAACTGCAGTGCTCTGAGGAGCTTTCCTGAGAGCCTGTGGAAAAGATAAAGTACAAATTATACATTGTATTATAAGGTGAAGTTCCATTTTGTTCAATGATCTTTTGCTACTGTTGGACATATTGAGAAAGAAAATAGATTTGTCATTCCAGTTTGATGCAATTCAGGTGAAAAAGTTTTATTTTGCATAAACTTAGAAAGAACATTGAAGATACTTTTATATCATTTTCAACACACCTGAACCAGGTACTTGTGGGCAGCAGAGTACTCCAATCTAGCAGCTTTGATACGTCCTAAGTAATACAAGAATCTGGCCCATTCGTTGTTGCTAGCAGACTCAGGGAATGTCGACTTGAGCACAAGCTTATCCGCTTGATCGTACAGATTATAATGCAAGTAATTCCTTAACAAGCAATTGATCAGTACTGCCTGTCCTTCAAAGTCGTTCCTCAACGTTGCGGTCCTTAATCTTAAGTGCAACAGTCCTCGAATTTTATCCAATCTCCCAACTAGCTCGTATGCTCTCGAATAATAGAAATAACATTTTGCGGCGATCAAATCGATGGTACGCCTATTCTGTGCAATGATCTTCTGTAACAATTCCTCTGAGCATTGAACCGCTTGCTCGTATCTTCCAGTGTCTATCAAACGCATGAGAACCAGCAGAAGAATGTAAGCATCGATTTCTGGCAAGGAACTCAGAGCAGTAGGGCGTAATTTCTGAGTTTCCTCTACTTCGGTAGACTCTTCTAATCTCGATAACAATGCTTCGCGTTCCGAACATGGTTTCAGATAGAAACTCACAATGGTTGAATGCAAAACATTGAAGTTCAACCTGCGACGTGTGTTAGGTAACGAACGTAGCACTCTCAGAATAAAACGAGGCTCTTTGCTCTGCACCGCTTTCTCAATCTGACGAGCATGTTCACGAATATCGTGAATCGTTTGGAGGTCAATATCCTTCTTATCGATCACGTCTCCGTCACCGTTCTGAGACTCCGACGGAATTATATCCACGTCCATAGCTTCAGGGTTTTTCGCTGCTACGGGCACTCCCATTTCGAACCAATCTGGAAAAGCATTATGAATAATATATATATATTTCCAGTGTTGTTAGACAAAAACATTCTTCAATTGATACAAACTCGAATCCTATAAGATAAAATTTCTTTGTTCGAAAATTGAATATGTCACGGTTTCTTGATTCAACAATTTTATGTGCGACATTTTTATATATTTACCGTTTGAAAGAATAGTAATTAAAGTTTACCTTTCTTGCTAAGTTTTATAGGACAAGACTTCTCTGAATAACTACAATTTTACGTTTTCATCCCACCAATTCACAGTCATGCATACTAACCTTAGACTATGTATTCTTATAGAGCCGGCATGGGTAGAGGATGTGCGTAGGATACAGTGTTCCAAGATCATGGAATATCTGCCCACGACTAACGTCACAATATAATTAAAATCGAGGTAGGCGTACGATACTTTGAGAATTACTCTTGCACAGTAGTGACATCTTTATTTTGTGTTCTTGTACTAAATTCGTGCTAACAGTTCTCCTATTAGAGTGAAACTACCCTGCTCTGCTCTCAAAAACACTGGAAATTCACTTACGAAAGATAACTGAGTTTCCCTTTAATCAAACTCCATGATCATAGGTGGCTCCATAGAACCGCCACGTCTGTTATGTGCCGATTTTATACGGCACACCGGTTTATCAGAAGTATCGAAAGACAATAATAATAGAACAACTTGAAGGAAACTATTACGGTAACAAGTATGATTCGCTATAATTTCATTACGTTAATATGGAGCCTCGGATTGTTTCTCGGTTTTTCTATCCAAACTATCACCGCTGCCGATATCATCGAGTCGGACTTGGTTCTGAAAAATGTGGAGAAACATATTGACTTACAATCTCAGCTAACGAAAATCACAACTAGACTCGTTCTGGAGAACGAGAGCAAAGATCGGCATATACGTAATTTCTTATTCTCATTGGAGCCTAAACAGAAAAATAGTCTGAGCTATATCGCTGCGTACAGAGAACCGGTACGGGTCGAGTTGAAACTGGCTGAGGTCAAAGTAAACGCACATCCGGACAAAACCTTTTACAAAATCGAATTGAAAGATCCTCTCTCTCCTGGGAGGACTATGTCCGTCGAAGTCGAAATGGTATTGAGTCACGAACTAGTACCTCATCCTAAAGAGATCACGCAGAAGGAGAAACAACTGGTAAAATACATGGGGAACATTTATATTTACTCTCCATACACCGTGGTAAAGCAAACGACAACGGTATCATTGCCTTCGCGCAATGTCGAAAGCTACACTAAATTCAAGCCAGTCTCGCAGAGCGATTCGATGATCACTTATGGTCCATACGAGAAGCTCCCTTCATTCTCGTACGAGCCATTGAACATTCATTTTGAGAACAACAATAAATTCCTGACTGTAGTCAAACTGGAAAGAAGCATCGAGATATCCCATTGGGGAAACATCGCAGTGGAAGAGCACACCGATTTGTTGCACACCGGAGCCTTGCTGAAAGGCTCATTCTCTCGTTACGATTATGCCAGGGAGACCAAATCTGGCCAGGCCAGTATACAGAGTTTCGATACTGTTCTACCTGCAGCTGCTTCTGATATTTACTACAGAGACGAGATCGGTAATATCTCCACATCGCATACTCGTATTAAGAAGGATTCCGTTGAGCTGAATCTTCGTCCACGTTTCCCACTGTTCGGTGGTTGGAAAACTCGATACATTGTGGGTTACAATGTGCCCAGTTACGAGTACCTGTTCCACTCTGGAGATCAATACGTGTTGGAGATGAGACTTTTGGATCACGTCTTCGACGACATGGTGGTAGACGAGTTAGTCGTGAAGATTATACTACCGGAAGGCTCGAAGAACATTGAGTTCAATCTTCCGTACGCTGCAACGCGTTTACCTGATTCTCTTTACTACACGTATTTAGATACCACTGGACGTCCAGTCATTTCTATTACGAAGAAGAACTTGGTGGAGAATCATATACAAGATTTTAAGCTAAAATATACATTCCCACGTATATTGATGTTGCAGGAACCTTTACTGGTAGCAGCTGCACTGTACTTACTCTTTTTATTGGTAATTACTTACGTGAGACTAGACTTTTCGATAGACAAGGATGAGTTCTCTGAGAGTAAACTGAAAATAGCTGGACAATGCGAGAAAATCTTAGCCGTTCAAGATCGGCGCGTGGCTTCTTACAACGAGCTGGATTATCATCTGGGAAATCTGAAAACGAATAAGGACGCGAACGCGTTCTTGTCTGTCGTTAAAGGCATCAATAAGGAATACAAGAACGCCACGAATGCTATCGCAGAGATCGCTCAACGATTGAAAGGGGAATCCGGCGATATATACGATCGTGTACAGGAATTGCAGAAGCATGACAAAGCGTTGAAAGAACTGCACAATCAACAGCAAGCACTTTATGTGGATAAATTAGTACCAGGGAAAATTGGGCGTCAACAGTTTGTAGAAGCGGAAGCAGTTATCGCGAGGAAGAAGGAGGAATGTATCGAGAAAATTAATTCCATTGTGAAGTCTTTGCAGTAATGAAATTAATGAACAGTCGAGAATAATTTGAAGTACTAACTGTAATAATTTTTTATTCTAAGTTAAAGCAAAGTTCTTTCTGTACGATAAGTTAAGATTTGTAATAAAGAGATATAAATGAAATTTATATACTTGTGTTATTAATTATATTTGTTATGAATTTTCGATAAAGATAATGCACACGATCTTTATTACTTTCTTATAGAAATAAATCGTTTCTAGGATTGTGAGGGTGCGGGATGCGCCTTATCATTTCTCCCTAATGCAAGCGATAAGGATTTTTCAGTAGTTAAAAGCGCTGGACAAGCAGTGACAATTTTTAAGTCTGTACCCCTACCACAAGGGTAGTTATAAAAAAAAATTTGTGAACTATTTCAGAATTTTCGATTGTAATACCTATTTTTGATAAAATCCGGAAACATAAAATTGCCGATTTTTTATTTTATATTATAGCTATACATGCGCAGCTTATTTATATTTCCAAATGATGCAAATTGTGCTGCCGAATAATACAAATTACACCTCGTAGATTTAAATATAATGATTGAAAGTTGAATTTGAATTTGCATTTAAATATAATACTTGAAAGTTGAGTTTTTCGATTTAAATCGAGTTGTTGAGAGTTCAATTCGAATTTCGAGTTAAATTGGATTGCTGAAAGTTGAATTTGAATTTACATTTAAATATAATAATTGAAAGTTGAATTTTTCAATTTAAATTGGTTTGTTGAAACTTCACTTTTAATTTATACATAATATTAATAATAATTACAAGTGACAAAATTCTTCTAAATATTTTTTGTAGAGAAAAAGGAATGTGTCCGGATACTTTTCAGCGGTATAGTGTTACGTATCGTTATAATCTTGTCGATCAAAAACTACTAGAAAAAAAGTATTTTCGAATCACAACTTTCCCTCTCGGATGATGAACGAATACGTACTTCGCGAGTCCATGTGTCAGTATAGAACACCGGTTAAATGAGACACCTGCTAACCTTTTAGACAGTGCTCGGAAAACTGTCACTTTGTTCGTACGTCGAATGATTGCAGCTAGAATGAGTAATTTACGGAAATTTATAGGTAATTGTATTCTTTCCTCGACGTTCGTTCTACGTGCTCGCAGATCGGTTTGTTTAAATAAAGGCTGCGACGTTCGATGTTTTGTTGTTCGTTTAAAATACTTCGCTGAAGGTTATACGCTCGCTGTATTTATACGTGCTATCAATCGTTCGTTTTGATGTAGATATCGGAGCAAATTTGACGGACCCTATGTTTCAAGGAATTTACCACGGATCTCAGAAACATCAGCCAGATTTGAATAAAGTTTTAGAACGAAGTTGGAGCAACGATCTCTCGAAAATAATAATCACTGCCGGTAATATAGAGGAAAGTAAAAAAGCTATAGAAATCGCAAGAACAGATGGTACGATATTGCTGCGTTATATAGTTTTCAAATAATAATTTCATCGTGTACGAATTAACTAAGGAAGCATCATTACTGTCGCGTCTCTCTATCACGGAGTTCGGTACATAAGAATTTTGCTTCTATAATGAGAATCATTCATTATGATACAAATTAATCATTTGTACACCTTGCAGGCTTTACAGCTGTGAGACTAGTTTTGTAATGTACATCTGTTGTTTGTTTGTCTCGTATTAAATCACATGTACGAAGAAACCACTGAAAGAGAGATGCGACGGTTGCTGTGATTCTGTTTCACATAACTACGACGAAATGCGTGTTGATGGAAATGTCTAGGTATACATTGCATTTAAATTTTGATTTCCTAAAAGTTGATTGTCATTCTCATTGTAGAACGATTATTCTCCACGGTCGGTTGCCATCCGACGCGTTGCAACGAGTTTGAGGAAAGTGGAAATCCAGAAGCTTATCTGAAGTCATTATCAGATTTGGCTGTAGATAATAAGGATAAGGTTGTTGCTATTGGCGAAATGGGATTGGATTACGATAGGCTACAGTTTTGTTCAAAAGATGTGCAGAAAAAGTACTTTGAGATGCAACTATCTTTATGTTCCACTCTGAAATTACCAATGTTTCTACACTGCCGGAATGCTAGCGAAGACTTCGTGAAGATCTTGAGGAAACATAAAGATACGTTAACAGCTGGTGTCGTGCACTCTTTCGATGGCAATCCGGAAGAAGCAAACTCCATATTACAAATGGGATTGTATATTGGCATTAACGGATGGTACGTCGAATAAGTTATAATTATAATGTTCGATGCAGGCACAGCTGACTTTAATCGTATTCGTAGCTCACTTAAAACAGAGGAAAATCTTTTCGCTGTAACAACAATTCCATCGGATAGGTTGATGATAGAAACTGACAGTCCGTGGTGCGAAATAAGACCGACCCATGCTTCGGCGAAAGATGTTATTACTAATTTTGTATCGGTGAAGAAAGAGAAGTGGCAACCAGATCGTATGGTCAAAGGAAGGAACGAACCGTGCACCATAGTGTAAATAAATATTAACTTGTCATTGGCGAATAAACGAAGGATAACGAATCACTGATTTCGTTGGTTTTTCTACAGGCAAATTTTGGAAGTGCTCGCACGGATTAGAGACGAGGAAGAAGAATATCTATGCAATCAAATATACAAAAACACGATGAAGGTCTTCTTCCCTCATGAATTATAATCATAACCGAAAAATCTACGACCACTGTGCACAAAAGAAACCGTAAGAAAAAAAAAGGAAAAACACATAAAAAGGAATTTTTACCAAATTCATTTCTTAGAAGAGAGGAAATGAAAATACTCATTTTTACATACATTGTTCTACCTATGTGACTGGAGTCACATAATCATCTTCATTAGTTGCATTATTAGCACTATTATATTTATAATATTATAATAATAATTATTACTATTCCTATATTTCATTGATATTATTCTATCACTCCCATGAACATCGTTCATTCTATTTTTGTATTCCGACAACGTACAGTAATATTTTACATACCTATTCAAGATATTTAATCGTACTGCCCACTCCTACATTAATTTTCTCCGAGAGTACGATAAAAAAAACGTGATTTTATTTAACGTATTCCTCGATTTACGTATAAATTTATTACATTACCGTTCAATCCAAGTTTAAATAGGAACACGAAAGAGAAATAAACGTAGAAGACGATAGGTTGAAATTTACAATCCTAAATCAAGTGGTCTATATATTACTTTAATAATCATAATGTTGTTTGACATAAAGATTAACTTAAGAAAAAAGGACTAACACTTCGATCGAATTTCCAGCATTTTAAAATGGCTCGATTCATTGGAATTATATGATACATTTGTCAAATATCACAGGTGAAATGGCCGTCACAATATACATGTGGAAATATACAACATTTCAATATTGGAATGATAAAATTAAATGCTGAGAGTGGGACAAGAATTATACCGAGCGAATCAGTAGTAACATCCAAAGAATTTCATTCATGGAACTTTAGATAACGTTTGCACTTTCTCGTATACCCAGTCATAAGTTTGACTCGCTAATGTCTGGGTGGTATCGATAGCTTGTGAAGCGTAACTCTGTAAATTTTCTGGGCTCAACTTCCCACTGAAACAAGAAGAATAACGAAATCACAAACAAAGTTCAGTTATCTATATCAAAGGCAATATCGCTACTTACACAAATACATTATGCTCTAACCACTTGAGCGTTGAACTCGAGTGTTCCATAAATTTCTCTGCACATATGCAGGAATAGACTTTGACCAGTTCCAATCCTTGATTACTTCGTAAATGTATCTCGTCTAACATTCCCGGAACGTAATGTTCAATCTATCAAACACACAAAATATTAATATTATGTTCGAATACCTAAGATTAGGATTCCAATGCTTACCGTTTGGCGTACCACAGGGCCTTTAGTTTCAGCGTACGCTAACATATTGCCGTACACTCTGATAGAAACGTTTTTCAAAACGAGATAAACATCTCCTGCTAATTTGATATAGGGTTTACATGTTTCAACGGTTGCTTTGTAATACTCCGGTGAACTAGCTTCGATGAATTCAAGTGTTTTAGTGGAATAATCTTGTACTATGATCCACGCTTTCTGTCCATGTTCGTATATACCACTCCTATTTAGCAACTTATCTGTACTCGATTCTAAATAGTCATGGTAATTATTTATAATCGAATGGAATGATTACTGACTTATAAATAGAAAGCTGACAATTAATTTTTGAATATTACCTTTGTAATTACCATGTTGATAAACATCGTAACCTACAAAAGCACCAGTCAGAAGTAATAACAAAATAATTCCCTTCCTCCAGGGAAACTTCTTATTGGACGTTGCTGTCATTTTTAAAAGTAAAGCCTGCAATGCAAAGATAAGGAATCATCAGAATCGTTCTGTTCGAATATACATATAAATGATCAGTAACTAGATACACATCATCGTGAAGTTTCAGGGGTAAAGGTCAAACGTTGTGTCGTCGATACGCGCACAATGAGTTACGATTATTTTAATTAACGGCTTTAATAACACACGCCTTACCTCTACAATCGACGTAGCAATAAAATGTCTTCTAAATTATTCTGATCTCACGGCTCCCAATGTATATTTACTTATAAAAAAAAAGATTCGATGACGACGAAGAATGAACGATGAATGTCGTCACTGAATGGTGTTGGGGGGACAATATGCGATCGATAGTACACTTCCGAAAAAACAAGCTTACCTAACCTAATCTTTGCGCGAAGCGATTTGAATTTATCCGAATCGATCAAACTTTGTTTGTCGCGCTACGCCGATAACGGTCGAATCAATGTTTCGACCGGTATCGTCGATGTGTATATACGCCGTATAGTCGTTACGAAATAATCCTTTTCGAATACAAACTCGGCCAGCCAGCCAAATAGCAACTCATGTGTGTCGCGCACCGTTCAAATACTATACACAGATAACGTTTGCGCACAAGTATGTGCGTAGAACTTTGTCGAGTCGAGCGGCGCGGGTCATTTCAAACGAGCTTGAATAGAAAGAACCCTATACCACCAGACATGGGTGAAAAATATTTAACTAAGAAATATAAATTTCTGCAAGTACTATTTCGCACGACTGTGTTACATATGTTTCGTTTGAAACTAATACAAAATTACTGTTTCAAATGAAACATATGTAACAAAATCGGGGGAAGTAGTACTTGCTAATATTTGTATGTCTTAGTGGAAATACTTTTTACCCAAGTCTGGATACCACGCAATATTATCCGATATCTTCTATCGGAGAGTTACTGATCAGAAATTTAAATGTCAATACAGTATTCCTTCGGATGATGTTACTTTTTAGGCACCGGATATCGGTGAACCGGTACTAACGCAATGATGAAACTTTCTTAATTTTAGTTGTTTCGTTACGAGAAATCTTTACCAACGGATTCGTGAAATTTTTCTGATTGAAACGAGGCCAAACGCGATAGTAATTGTGATTTTATTAACTTGTTTAGATATTACAATAATCCCGCGATCTAAGTCGATTCTCGGTTCTCTGCTATAACAAAGATCTTGAAGAGATACTGTGTATTCTCTATAATTATGCAGAACACAGATCGAGAGCCCTCGGTTGCGGAGAAGCGTAAACATAACTAATCCAATAACGAAACTGATTTGTTTTTCATTATTTTTGTGATGAGACTTTGACCAACGTGTTCGGAGCAATATTATACGAGATACTATATAATTACAATTATTTTACTTGTACATTGAACAGTGAAAGTTTTCCACGAAAAGAAGGACACTGTTCTTCCTTGCATTCGAAACTTTCATCGTTCATTACACAAGTATAAATACGTTAGTGAAAGTGTACAAAAAAAATAATGGAAAATAAAGAAGTGTTACATCACAATCCTCGGCGACCGAGATAGCGGGGATAGTTCTGGGACAATTAACTGCTAAACTAAAGATATTTACACATTGGGTCAATAATTATATTTTTATACAAAAGAATGCTAGCATCTTTAGAAACGATGTTACTGTTGGATAATACTGTAGTCGACTAAAGTCGTCGGTTGAATTCGTCGACAGTGAAAGTCGGCGAAAACTGTGTCGGTGAAACGTGTATAACTACCGTCCATTGAACCACTGAATACGGTTGAAATGATATCGTGTTTGGTGTGATTTTAATCAGAAAACCGCTACGAATTACTTTGTGAAAGTCTCATAAAAAAGTAATGGAAACTGGAAGGGGTAGACGAACTGACTTAGATCGTAAGCTCCGACGCGCTTAGATCGCGGGATTACTGTACTGATTCGAACATATACATATATTTTCAACTCGAATTAAAACGCGACAGTGTTGTTATGATTGTTATTATTACGATAATGGTTACATAAATATACTTCACACAATATTCATTACATTCGAAATGGAAACCTACCTTGCTTATTTTATTGCAGGCGTTAGCGAGACTTTCTTCTTTTCCTTTTCTCCATTTCTCATCGGCGCTGCTGAACAGTGTGCACGTTTCTTCCATGTATTTCTGTTTCAAAGTTGCACGCAAGCTACTCCATTTCGCATCTAAAGAATAGAATCGCATTATATTTATATAATTGAATGATTATCGAACTTCTAGACTGCGAATCTTTATGCATTTATGAAGAAATTAGATTGGAAACATTCAAGAATATTATAATGTTGTTTCCTCCTGCTTGCTACAATCGATGAATATTTTTATTTTGCATAAAGATCTGCAGTCTACTTACAACAATAAACCTTACCAATGTATGTCAATAGAAGTTGAGATTGATATAAATTTTTGGCGTAAAGTGATCTCCAGACGGGAAAACAAAGAGGATCAGTCACCAGACAAGCAACAAGAGCTTTAATTAATTCGTCTCTATAATTCGCGTGCACTTTCGGTGTGAGTTTTCCCATTAATAGTTCGAACAGCTTTGTATAACTTATGTTTTTATTCTTAAATAATATTAACTGAAAGAAAAAAACGTGTATAAATGACATATACAATCTACTATTTCAGTGTTATTATATTAATACGTATATTGTAATGCTTACTCTCAATCTTTCAATGCCATTATTAACTTCTCTGCCCACGGTGGCAGGGATATTAAACTTTCCAGAACATGTATCGTCGATAATATCCAAATAGAGTTCTGGTTTAAGATCGTTTACGTTCTCGTGGCCGAAAACAAGATCGTTCAAAATTTGTGCCACGTAACTAGAGTAACTCTTTGTTTCTAACATAGGAGACATTACTTCGTGCCATAGTTTCAATCCTACGATCAAGTCTTTTCTACCAGCTTGACACAGAGCCCATAATAAAGACAATCCAATCGTTTTTCTATTCTGATAAGAATTCCTCACGGTAATCAATTTACCAATACTGGCAATAATCATTTCGGGATCAGTATTCGCTAAAAGTTGTAAAAATATTTTGTGACCGACAACAGGCGACCCTTTCACCATATCAGTAGCCATCACTGTCAAAGTATTTTCGTAAAACACTTGCGCCGTCTGTTTCCCTGCCATTTCTATGGCTTTATCTAAAATAGAAAAGACCGGTTTAGGTACTATGCTCAACGGATAGTCTTTAGGTTTCCCTGAGAAGATCGCATCTTCTTTGTCAACAGGTATTTTTAGATTAAGAAACGCAGCAAGATCTTTTAGCCATATCAATGGAGCATCTGGAAATCTATTTTGACCGTTGGTCAAAACTTTCGAGAGCTCATCTACATCGATCTATGAAAAATAAACATTTCTTATAAAAAGGTTAATCTACAATTATATAAAAGAATAGATATATAATTATATAGGATTATACCATGTTCAATGCGTCTTTTATCGATTTCGGAGGCTTCTCTTTTGGCTCCTGCTTCTTTTTCTCAACATGCTGTTGTTTCTGTTGTTTCTTCTTCTCTTCGTTTTCTTTCGTTTTATTCTCTTTCTCTTTCGACGGTTTCTTGTTCTCTTTGTTATTATCCAAATTATCGTATAAAGTCTTCACTTGACTCAGAGGTACTGAAAGATGCGAACAGTTTTGCAAACATTTTTTCAAGCTACAACGTATATTTTGGTACGGAAAGAAGCCTGTACGCGTCAAGTTATCGTTCACGCTAAATTACCATTTGACAGTGAACTTTTTAAGTAATAATATTCTGTTGAAATAACGCAACGTATTGTTGGTCGAGGTTAAAAATAGCAACTTACAAAAATCTTCGACTTTCGGAGCATTCTCGATAAATTTCTTTTTCTCGGCCTTCGTAAGCTTATTGGTCTTTCCATTGCTTTTGTCCTTTTTGTTTCTCGCAACTAATTCCCAACCGCCAGACGACATGGTGCAACAAATGCAGTAAACAAATAGACACTTAACAATACTACTAAAAAGGCACTGGAGTGTTTGTTGGCAGTTGTGTTGTCGACCGAATACTGTACGTGGTCGCGCATGCGTGTTTAACAATTTGCCACGCGCTAACTTTTGCCTATGCGAGGCAATTTTCAATTCTGTCACATTATACGACACGTATCACATTGTGCCGTATAACTTGTTCCACTTTCTATAGATCAATTGAGAATTTCACGCAACTTTCTTTCTATAATTATTCAGCCAAAGTTATACAGATATATATATTGTTGACAGATATTTCCTTTCAGCATATAGTACTTTCTAAATTATAATTTACGACACTTTCACTTCGCCATCAGTTTGAAGATATTTCGAAATGTTTATACTCTGTTCAACTAATTATTCTGTCTCGTGAAGTATCGTGTATCGACTGTCGTTAAAGTCGGAAATCTTTATCGGTAACAAAATCGACGTCACTAAGAAAAGGAAAATTTTAATGTCTATTGTTCAATAACGTCGCTGAAAGTTTCGCCGTTTCAGAAATTTCCATGGGAAATAAACTTGGACCTTATTTATATATAAACTTATGAAAAGTTTGAACTACAGTGTGATTATACCGTATTCTCACTTATGTATTACTGTATACATGTAAGTAACATGTATCATTTTTTTAATGCATTCACGTTTATTCTTTTCAATATGAAAATACAGTTGTTCAGACGAATTATGTTTTACGAAGTACATTACTGTATTATGCATTTACATGGACCGGATCTGTTTCTACATTCACCAATCAAATGAGAAGACATTTCTCTGATGTAAACGGGCCTTCATCGGGTCAGTGCAGAGCGCATGCGCAACCCCACCTACTCTTCATGACAAATGCAACTTTTACTTCCGGTTGAGTTTGACCTCTGTACAAGGTTTTTTGGGTTTAGCAGTATTCTTGCGTGGTGCTTCTGTTATCGTACCTCATCCGTAATTTTTCTCAGCTGCATTTGCACTTTGCAATTCTATATCTCCCGGGGATATATTTTGTTTGTCGTATGTCCATCCAGAATCTCAACACATTCGGCAAGTATTATATTTTCTGTTCTGGAGCTGATCGTATTCTAGAAGATAGTTTTGTCAAAATGGCGACGGCGTCTTTCGCTTGCATCATAGTACGCAATCTATTAATGATCTCTGTAAATTCTCCGTGTCGCTACATCGATAGAATCATTCCGGTTGTTAATATTGTTCTACGTTTGCAAAGATTTTTAACGCCAAACGAATTCTCTCTTTTTGTCTGCAGACCCCTTTGCAGATGCAATCAAGGGTTCAGATGATGATGTCCAAGACGGTCTCGTGCATATAAGGATCCAGCAACGGAATGGTCGTAAGACCTTAACCACGGTGCAAGGCCTCTCGTCTGAATATGACTTGAAGAAAATAGTGAGAGCATGTAAAAAGGTAATTATCCAATTTCATTGCATCGCCATACGTGTTCGTGTTCCGACAAGTAAATCGTTTTGTCAGTGTCACTCGTACTGTGCTAAATATAGAACCGACGCAAACGTTCAGCAGAAAAATTATACAGACTCGCGAAAGTTTTCCGAACAGTTCTAAACGCTGTTTTTCTTTACGCGTGGTTTTGATATGTAATCTTTTTTTTCGATATTCTCATTATTTGTCTTCAAATATAAAAGATGAAAATTATACTCTCGCCATATCGACGAAATGCAGATAACGGCTCGCTACTTGTAAATTTATTGCACATCGCGATACATTATGTGGATTACAAATATTTCGCTTGAAATACAGAAAATATTATTTATCTTTTTATTTTGAGTCACTTATAAGAATCCACGATAATCGATCGTCGTAAGTAGGAATTCGAAAGTTAAAGTAAAATATATTCAAGGTTGAAGTGTTTTTATTATACTCAGGAAGAATTAGATTCGCATTGGATGTATCAAATGCGTATTCATCTGTTTGTCATTTCTTTTTGTTTGGTAATTACTGAAATTATGAAAATGCTTTTGCAAGAAATTGAACTTTTAAGGGATATTGGGAAAAAAGATTTTTAGACAGAATAATTTTGAGGTAGAAATGATCTAGAGACGAAAAATTGGATAAAAATTAGAAAAGAAAAATTCTCTTCTTAGGAGTTCGCCTGCAATGGGACAGTAATCGAGCACCCGGAGTACGGGGAGGTGTTGCAGCTGCAGGGGGACCAGCGAGAAAATATATGCCAGTGGCTAACAAAGTCAGGTCTGGCTAAACCTGACCAACTAAAAGTCCATGGTTTTTAACCAGCAAACACCCATGCCACTATCTAAGAACACACCACCATCATCAACACCTTATCATCTTAAATTATCTGTATCAGTCACTAATACTTGTTGATATTTCGTGAAATATCCTATTATATACACATATATATTTCAATAAAAAATATATAACGGTAACGATATAGGCACAATATTCTAATCAGACATTTGTAAGCTTGTAGGAAGCAATATTTTACAGCCCTATGTTAGGTAATCCACTAAACTCATCACGTTTAAAGTAGTAGCGATAAACTAACTAGTAATTTTGAGAAAATACATATACAAGGGATAGATACGAATAGCAACGGATGGCTCTTCTTTTTGGAATTAGGTAGTATGTATCTCGGAGCTATAGATGTATTCAGAGAGAGATAAAAAAAGTAATTGTTTTAGGCTGCAGGATTGGCTATTACTGTGTGTAACGATGAATGCTTTGTTTACTTTTCTTTTTATACGCTAAGAGTAACCAGACATGATTTTATATTATCATCTCCAAGTTTTGTGCCTTTGATTCCGCATTGATTGTATTATTTATTGAAATGATCATCTTTTATTGTAACTGATTTTGTAGGGAGAATTGCCAATTTTTTCCTTTTTAATACAGTATTGACAACGCGAGAATTGTTTCCCATAAAAATGTGGCTGTTCTAAATAAATAAATGGTAATTCACCAATTGCGTGACTTTTAATTTACACTGTCCTCATCCCTATTGCTAAATATCAAACAGTTTTCTACAAGTATTATTAACCATCAAATGGATTATTAATGATAATTTGATTTGTTTGATATGCATTCTTTTCGACTATATAAAAAATGATATTTTTGAGCGTTTGACCTTTTCTATTGCAGCAACACTCTTCTTATGTTGATGCAGTAATTGTAACCTAATCTATTAACCAATTGTGGCGAAATCGGAGCTATATACATATATAATATATTATATATATTTTAAAATAGTACTTTAATAGAAAAGTTTCATATTATTAGGGAGTAATATCAAGAATTTCATTGAGATCAATTTTATTTCGATTAAATAGAGAATTGTATATACAATCGATTATTAAATGTTCAATACTTCCATTTATTGTTTGGTATTGTTGTGCATTACAGCTGGAAATACTGTCACTGCAAATACTTAATAATAATTAAAACTAATATATTTTCTGTACATCATTACTTTAAATATGTTATTCAACAGGCACCATACACAATGACTGATCTTATATTTTATGACTTATTTGCTTTCGTGAACTACAATGTATATATCTATGTATATAAAATTCCTGCCACACCCTTCTCCTTCGACAATAACTTATTAACTCTGAATTTGTAATTTTCAAAAACATGCTGTCTTTTCAGTAACATGTGGTAATGCAACCTATTTACAGTTGACACTTTCCATTTGTACCATCGTGGTTTCGTTATCTGCATGGATCGGAACACAAGTTGGGCCTATAACCTATATTACATTTTTTTTACTATTTATATAGTAATATGTTAAATTTTTATATATATATGTTGTATTAAATACATGTAATATTTAAATACGTATTTATATTATACATATTTGTATATATGTACATATGTAATATATGTATATGTATGCATGATATATATATATTATATATATACATGATATGTATATATATACATGTGTGTGTATATACATATATTATATTATATGTATATTATGTGTATATATATAAACCTCTGGAACATCACCTCGTGCCTAGTGATCGGCTGACGCAACAACGTGAACAAAAAAAGGCGCGGCGCACACTAGCGCCAATTACAACCACGTTACACTTTCAAATAAAAATTACATATCTCAAAGATTACTGCAACACTTCAACTATCTATTTTATATTATTTTGTAGCATGGATAACTAAATACATCTGCAAGAGTGATATCTATAACATAGAATCATTTCATACTTGTGCATGTTCACTTTCCTTTCATACTATGTACACTTTTTGAATATATACACATTCCATATTATATTTTTATACGTAGACAAGGGCTGCGAATAATCAGTAAAATTATCAGAATCATTTTTAATCGTTTGTAACTCTTGAATCAATTAATTTAATTTCAATGAAATTGTCAGCACCTGTACAACTTATATGGATCCAAAAGACATGTTTCTTTCTTCCAAATTTTCGTTACAAGCCCGCATGAGAAACTTCTACTAATTCAGAGTAGAAGTCTTCAAGTCTCAAAACTTTCTTCAGAGAAAACGCAATTGTCAGAAATGTTCATTATATATTATCTAGTAATCCAGTTCATCAGCAGAAAAGCTGAAGTTGTCCGGTCCATTTAAATACAAATTGTCCTGATTGAAATTGTACATTGTCTATTATGAGAAGGACTATATTATATTTTATGAAATGAATAATGATCTTGGACATGTAGTAGAAAACCTTTAAATCTTCATTATACATCATCTAGCGTATCAGTCCGTCTAATAACTTGGTAGAAAAGCTGAAGTTGCCCGGTCCATTTATATACAAGTTTTTCCGATTGAAATTGTATGCTGTCGATTATGAGAATAACTATATTATATTCTATAAAATAAATAATAATCTTGGACATGTAGAAGAAACCTTTAAATTTTCATTAAATATTCTCTAGCAAATCCATCCGTCTAATAGCTTGACAGAAAAGCTAAAGTAGTCCGGTTCATTTATATAAAAGTTTTTCTGATTGAAAATGTATGCTATCAATTATGAGAATGAGTATATATATTATATTTCATTATTATAATTTTTTATAAAGTTAATAATAATCTTGAACATGTAGAAACCTTTAAATTTCGCGGGTTTGAGTCGTACATTTATAATAATTTATATAAAAGTGATCCTGCTTGGAAATATACGCATTATTATATTATTGAAATGTTTTATAAAACGAATAATAATCTTGGACACGAAGAAACTTTAAATTTGCCGGTTTCGCGTTGCGGAGATTAGCAGACAGAGTTCGCTTCTGTCGGGCTACATACCTCCAACCCATAATGCATTGAGCTACGGCATGTGCCTTTCTGTGTCGGCCATTTTGTAGTTTCCTTGAGAAATTGTGTTGAGTTGATTCATCTTCTCGGTAAGAATTTTATAAAATTCTAAAACGGCGCGAATCACATTGATCCAAATGATGTAGAGGATTGAGGGCAGATGCTTATGGCTAACTATTCATAGCTTGAGAACGAGGAATAAGGTTGCGTTTTTTGCGCACAACCGTGTGCGCTCACGGTACTTACACCCGAAGAACGAGCCAGTAAACGAAGCTGCCGAGAACACCTATTGATAAAGGCACATGGAATCCGGGATTGTTTCGGGATGAATGGTGATTTCGGTAACGATATACGATACGCATAAGTGTACTGTCCAAGTGGTTGTCACCATATCTGCGTGCGTGAACGTGTTGGCCCGGCCAACGTCTCGCTCTATATTTGGCTAATCGCATCCAACATATTGCATATCTTGCCTTTTCAAAATTTTTACTTTCCATGCTGTAACCTTTCCCAAAGAACTATATCAGAAGGATACAATGTGACGTTTAAGTGTGAATGCTTGACGATTACACATTGATTCTGAACGAGAGCAAATCTTAGCATGTGGCACGGTTTGTACGATCAACATTCAGTTTTGACTTTAATCAGAGTCATAGGAACGTCTCGTTTTTCATTCGAATACTCTTTTAATGTTTTCTTCGCTGTCCGATTTTTGTACGTCGTTCGTTTCGCGTTCACGATAACAATTAATCCGGATACCTGTCGTCCCGTAAATGTCGTGCAACATTTTTCGTACCTTTCATTTTCATGTTTATTGTTCCTTCACGGCTCGTAGAGACGTGTAATGTAAGTTTGTACAATTTTTGAATACGCGTATATATATGTATTTGAGCACGCACACACGCCCGTTTGTACGCGCGCGCGCGCACACACACACACGTACGCACACATGTACACGTCGTGCATACGTATTATGTGCTATTGAACACGAATGCGCGCGCGCATTGTACGTGCGACACACGTACACGCCAATTACGTATATGTACGAACACATTCATGTTGTTTATACGAGTACACACACACACACATATATATATATAGGTACTACAACTGTATTACATCAGACTGGTATGTTACATTACATACTGTTAATCCTAAATTTCAAAAAGTACATTCCTAATGTGACATTCTGTAGCGAGATTTGAATATTTTTATCGTTAATCACAGATTTTCATGGAAAACACATTCGTCAAGACTATACGTTCGAAGAAACTTACGTCTTGCTCATCGAATCAGCGCAATAACGTAAACAAATATTATTTTCTTTGCTGTATAGTTAACATTTAATAAGTATTCTCCTAATTTCATTGTAAAGTTGTTCAATTATTACATTGCTGTACACATGTACATTGTCGGGTTCGATTTTACATGTTACGTTAAAGTGTAATTTACATTTCATGAATAATCCAGTCGAATTACACGCGGTAACGTGTAAGTACGAGTCCGAGCAGACTGTCGATGGTCTATCGTGGTGTGTAACGCCGTCGTTAGTTATTATAATTGTTTAATGTATTTTTCATTTTTCATAGGGTACGTGTACATGAATGGGGACATTGGGAAGCTCCAACCAGGGGCGGTTTATCCAGCCACCCCTGAACCTTTGGGTTCAGTTGGGGGTGCAATTGGAAACGCTGCGACCAATTTGGAATACAACGCCATGAATGGTGCTCCAACTGGAACCGAATTAATATTAGAGACAGGTGTCGGTAATTTGGAACCTTCGCCGCAGCATGCCATAGGTATAGGAGGTGCTGCAGGTTACGGCCCAGTGGATGTTGCTGCTTTGGGTGATGTGCCAAATCAAACTGCTCCAATGGCTGATTTATCATCCTCTGGTATACCTTTGGAACAATTAAAACAAATGCTCTCTTCCCAACTTGAATATTATTTCTCCAGGTAATTATACTTATACCTAATATTGGTATCATATTATGCTTGCCAGTGAACGCTCACCTTGAATTATCTATCAAGCTCGAGGAACACTGATGTTCTTTTATTATTAGTTTGAATTTTTCATTTCACATATTAAAACTGTCTGCTTTTCTACAGTTTATTAGCATTATCGTGAACATACGAACAAGTATCTTCGAGTTTCTCTTTTATTTAACTTCGTATTTACAATAACACTCCATATAATTATATTGTTATTGAATTACATTCACTGTAAAGCTTAAATATTTTACCAAAGATAGTATTTCACACGAGATTCGGAAAAATAAGTAACATTGAGGTTTGTAAGTTATTGTAAAGCATGGGATTAAGCTGCAGAATAACGTGTTTCCAGTTTAAATTAGTATTCCTTGAAATATTGTGTATTACTATATGTGCATTTACTTTTTTGAAAGAAGCATACTATATGTGTGTTTATGTTTTAGAGAAAATTTAGCAAATGATACATATTTATTATCGCAAATGGATAATGATCAATATGTACCGATATGGACAGTAGCAAATTTTAACCAAGTGAAAAAATTAACAAAAGATATAAAACTTATAACGGAGGTGTTAAGAGAGTCTCCTAATGTACAAGTTGACGAAGAAGGACAAAAAGTAAGACCTAATCATAAACGATGTATTGTAATTCTACGTGAGATACCAGACAGTACTCCATTGGAAGATGTGAAGGTGAAAAAGTATTAATATCTTATACATTTTATATTAACCGTTATATATTACTATTGTTGTTGTGTTGTAATTATTATCACTGCGAGTATTACTTATATTCTCATCGTTCGATTTCCATTTGTAGAACCTGTTCTCTGGAGAGGGATGTCCAAGGTTTATTTCATGCGAATTTGCCCATAATAGTTCTTGGTATGTAACATTTGAATCCGACGAAGATGCTCAGAAGGCCTATAGGTTTTTACGTGAAGAAGTTCGGGAGTTTCAGGTAATTTTTACCGTTATTAAATTGTTTTTTTAATTTTAATTACATCCAGATTTCACGGATAATTTCACTCTATACTTCGCGAAATAATTAATGTTGAAGGAATCACATTGCACATCTCAAAATAATTATATACAAAAACATTTTTCGATTATACATTCTACATATAATTGCAATTAATACATATTAATTATTATTCATGTTGTTGATTTATATATAAAAGACATTTTACGTTAATATTGAATCTTATTAAGTTATTATTTATAATTCAGGGAAAGCCAATAATGGCAAGAATCAAAGCTAAACCAATGAATAGGCTACCAATACCAGCAGTCGCTGGAGTGGGTAGTATAAAAAATGGTTATAGAACTCCTCCGCCGCCACCAGTTTATGATCCAAATAGCTACACAGCTGGTCAACAACGCTTCCTTTACACAAATGGCACTACTATGCCACAAACCACTATGCCGCCATATGCCAATCAAGTACATTTATATGTAAGTACTAAATATTAATGTATTCTCACTCTTCTTCTGGAATATCATGATTAGACTGCGGATCTTTACGCATTTATAGGAAAATTGGGTAGACGAAGTTCAAAACTGTAGGAAAATTTTTTAAATTCAAGCTTATATATATGTGGATAAAAACGTGTTTTTGTTTGGTTCAACCGTCTTCGTTTGAATCTCCAGGCTCTCTCATCGTATGACATTCTGCTTGGTTTCTATCCTTTGCTATCGATACAGACAATTTTCATTTTGCATAAAAATCCATAGTCTAAGCATTATTATATTTACATAGGTTTACGTAGGTTTCACATACGTATATCTATTATTTGATAGAAAATCATTCATTCGTAATGTCAATATATTTCTGTTAATATTAATCTATACGAACTGAGTACAGCAAGTCCTCGACTCATTCTATTTGAAAGGAAAGTTCAAATAAACCAACTACGTTCATGGGAAATTGATCACTCGTAAATAGCTGAATGCCTACTCTGTTCAGAAACAAACACTTATCTCGGATAGTAAATTAATCCTTCTATCATCTCAAAACAAACTCAAGCTGTTCGGTCTAATTTTAAAAAAGATATTCGTTTTTAAAAGGCGTACGAATACTTTGTACATTGTTTCACAGTTCGGAATTGGTTTTCTGATTCGTTTAGAAGATTCCTTGTAATACGAATCCGCGTAAGTCGAGGACTCACTATACGCACTTCTCACACGCGACTAAACTCAGGAGACAAAAAAGCATGGTAAAAAAGGGTTTCACGAAAATCAGCGACACAGATTTCACCGACAATAACTTTGGCTGACAATATATTTATTTTACGTGAAAACTGTGTGAGTAATTTTCATGGGACCCACAAAAAGTTTAGAAGATTCGAAATGTACATATTCTTTATAGAAATTACATGTACAGAAATAATGACGTACGATTGAATTTTTATTCATTAGATTGCCTATTATTTTATTCTATTTATAGCATCAACCATTTTATCCTACTGGAATTATGCCTTGGCCACCGGCAAGTCCTGCTTATTTCGATATGTCAAGTGTTTTTACAATGAATGGTATGACACAGCATAATACATTTAAGCCACACAATCCAAGATACAATCCTCGACACAGGTGCGTAATTAATACTAATAATTACTTTTAATAATATAAGATATATACTATATTTGTTCAAATAATATGTATTTCTCTTATTATTGAATCTATATGGTACACTCCGTAGTATCATATCGTCTGAAAAGTGCTTTCATCTTCTTTCGCATACTATTTGCGCAATAAATAAAATTTTAGAATAGGATAAAGATACTAGTTGCCAGATATTTAGTGACTTGGAAGTTTCTTATTAATTTGAAGGCATTCTGTAATTTATTTTGCAATATTTGTGATAAACGATCGATCATCAACCTTTTTCTGGACAATTCTGTTCAAAAGTTTTTTGTCCTGTTTATCAGATACAAAAAATCTGTGATGACAAACAAATGAATTTTGTTAACATTTTCAATAATCGGTAACGAAAAATTGTGTTGTTTTGGGGAATAAGGTTTTTAACTAATATTTTCTATATCTTGAACAAAAATGATTCTAATACTTTTGATGTATGTACGAAGGGAAAACATAAATTTGACGACAAATTTTATTATATAATACATGTTTGCGCGTGTATGTGTGATACAGAAATAAGCAAAGAAATGGTTCTGAGAGACCAGCTTTGATGGATGGTGGTGGCAACATGGTGCCAATCTGTCGGACCTCGCATCCACCCATAAGTGGAGCACCAATATCCTTAGGAGCGACCGTTCCAACGTTTACTTCGAGCTTGCCTACAGTGAAGTCAACTTCTTCTTCCTACCAGACCGGCACAAAGTTCCATTCCCCGCATACAACCATAGTGACTGGAGAGACTCAGTATAATAACAATCACTCGAAAGGAACACAGGAGAATGACGCTCAAACTTTAGACTCTGGAGTACAATTTCCGCGTCATCGTATGCATCGTAGGACCAAAGACCAAGAAATGTTGTCCAAGGCTAACAGTAGCCCGTTACCATCGGTCAGAGAACCAGCCCCGGCCAGTAATAATAACACACAATGTAGCCGAGGGGTGCAATTCGATTTGGAAGCTTCTGCTTTTCCTCCTCTTCCTGGCCTAGACGCTGATCTTGCAAAATCCCATAATGCTTCAGTAGAGACTATCGGTACCGATTGTACGCAATCGCAGAATAGGCTTTCGGACGTAGTTAAAGGTACTGCAAAATTGAAAAGCGTTAAAGAGAAAGAGCCTGCAGGAACTTCACAACAGTATCAACAACCGACAAGTAACAGCAGTAGGTCTGCGAGTCCAGGGTCAAGTGCTGGTGGTCACACTGGTTCGCTAGAAGCACCAACTGGTTCCGGCAGTGCATCGACTACTCCCGTTACATCTACAAATACCAGCTCTAATGCTTCTGCTAGCAACAATGACTCCACAGACATCGCTCTCAGCACCATCACTCTCACTCCCCCGTCATCTCCTGATAAGTGAGTGTGCTTTCTTCTTATACCCGCGCGCGCGATCGCGCAAAACACACGCACACACACACACGCATACATTATTGTGCAAAAGAAAGAAACACGCAAAACATTAAACACAGTAAAGTTTGTAAAAATGATTCCGCTGTTTCATCGAATAGTTCTGAGAACATGTGTTACTGCGGATTATCAGAACCAGGCGGTGGTTCTTAACCGGTGTTCCGCGAAATATATTAAATATATTTATTTCTGCGCGGGATGCTTTTGTTTGTTTCTCGGATCATTAATTTTGGTTTTTCGCAAATTTTTCATGTAATCAAAAGTGCAAAATGATAAAGAACAAAATGGTTAAGAACCACTGATCTAATACTTTAACTCCTTGCCGTATCAGTTTTCTCACAGTTACAGTGATTGAAACGTTTTTTTCCCGACAAATGTCGCAGAAGAGAAGAGAAAATTCATATATTTCGTATATGGCTACATTTATTTTAATGCTTACATATTGATTACAAACGAATCAAATTTGATTTCATTTAGAAAGGAAAGTAGACTTTGTTTAAAATCTTCATCACGAGTCTCGTTAAAATACGGCAAGGGGTTAGATGCAATAAATCATTGCACAATACAATTTCTGCATAAAGATGTTGTTTGTCATTATATCTTATAATTATACTGGGTGCTTCTTTCTTTCGCATGGTAGTGTACATACATACAGGAACAGCCTCATTACAGACCCACACACACATACGGAAACAGGAAAATGCATATACACATATTTTACACACACGTACATGCATATGTATGATGTGTAAATACATGTGTAAAATAGAGAATACGTTTTATTTTTATTGTAAAGGCTATAATAGTTGTTTAATTACATTTCTAAAGTATTGCTTACTATAAATTATTATTAAAACTCTTTTAATTGCTTTTAACGATATACTTGCATATATTATACTATGTATATATGTATAGATATACACACAGATTATATTACATGAATATAAAAAAAACACACGCACACGTACACGAGACATCAGAATGATATGTACAGGAAGTCGTATAGAGCCTGAAACAGAAAACAAAAAAGAATGCTAAGCTATGTTTGATAGTGTTGGCTGCATTATATTTGCGTGCTATGCTCTGTATGGTGGATGTGTATTAGTGAAAGTTTATATAGTCCACCTATATTTTCATATCATCTATATAAGAAGGAAAGGGAAAGAATATTCATGAGATAGTCTATTAGTTTTCAGTATATATATTATGTTTCTTTTAAAATATGGTATTATAGCAATATCGTTGGAAGTTTATATATTTAGTTACTCATTCGCAAATAGGACTAAAGTAAAGTAAAAAAGATAATATGTTCGTTGGATGATATAATACGAAAACTGGAGTATAAACCCTATATTCATTGTTCTGATATTGCAATTTTAATCGACATTGATATTGAAAAATTACGTTTTAATTTTCCGAGATTCAAGGGAACATTAAACACGTAGAACAAGCTTTACTTTTGCGTTTTTCTCCTCGTTCAGTGATTTATAAGACTTTATTATTCCAAAAAATAGAAGTTTTATGCATCTTCTTGTCAATGTATAAATAATATGAAAATTCTTCAGTGTCCTATTACGACAACTATTATTATTATTATTATGATTATTATTATTATTATGATTATTATCATCATCATCATCATAATCATCATCGTCGTGATCATCGCCATCATTATCATTATCATCGTTATTACTATTATTATCTTTATTATTGTTTCTGCTATTACTATTACTACTACTATTTCTACTACTGCTACTACTACTACTTCTACTACTACTACTACTACTGCTACTACTACTATTACTATTACTATCACTACTATTGCTGCTACTACTACTCTACTACTATTACTACTTCTACTACTACTATGTACTATCACTACTCTACTAACTACTACCCTACTACTCTATTAACTACTACCCTACTACCTATTACTATTACCATTACTATACTACTATTACTACTTCTACTACTACTACTCTACTACTATTACTACTTCTACTACTACTACTCTACTACTATTACTACTACAACTACTATTGCTGCTGCTGCGATTACTATTCTTCTTATTATTACAGTTATTGTTATTGTTATTATACTTTCCCTTTCTCAATTATATTATACTCATGTATAGCGCAGTAAGAAGTAGGTGTAACTTTCCTAAATTTACCAATTACTTTATTATCCATGGTGGTTAATTTTGTAGGCGTGCTCACAGTTGTTCTAATTTGCCATTTACTTTTATTCATTGATATACATACGTCTTCTTCCCCATCGAGTGACAAATCATCTAATTACGTTGTTTTCGAGTGCCTCGCTGATACAAGTTCTTTCATCAAAGAACAAAGATTTGTTCGAATAAAAGAGCTGGTGCTCCACCTAAATGAAAGAGCAAAACGTTAAAGCATAGAATGCTCAAAAGTAAATCGGGGTATTCGTTAAATACTAAGCCGGAAGCTTCTTCTTTCTTTTCTCGTAGTGATTAATCCAGAAATATGACTTAGCGTTTCAATGGGTATGTATGCAAGAATGTATGCAAGTACTCTTGGAGGTAGCACAATTTATAATTAATATCTTGGCCGTGTTAATGCGGCGAATGAACAATACATATGAACTAATCTATTATTCAGGGTTCTTTAATATATAATTTTATTATTATTATTTCTCGTCACTGTCATCGATATTCATTCTACACGTCATTGCCATTATCAAGATCTTCACCGTGATTATCAATATCATTATTGCTATCGCAGCTCTACTAACACAACCACAATCATTGCTCTATTCCACACATTATAATTACTAGTTCATTCTTATAAAAATTCTCATTGTTGTTGGTCATCATTATTAATTCCACCATTCTTGTTCATCAAGATGTTTAACGATTCTCTTCACGGTAACTATTATCCGTTAGTTGTATCAAAGTAATACTGTTACATTAACAGTCATGATCATTATCATTGTTATCAATTATTATTACTATTGCAATCGGTAGTTCCAATATTTCTACTGTCATCTATTACAATAACTAATCGTATTTTAACTATCATTCGTCTTCAACTACCATTATCATCATAATCATGATCGATACATTTGTTGCTGCTACTAATATTACTATTGTTGTTATTACAAATTCTGTTGTTGCTGCTGCTACTGCTTGTATCTACTATCGCTATTGTTACTGATATGGATTCTAATACTTTATTTATTATTATTATTATCATTGTCACGGTCGTCATCATCGTTTTTGTGATCTTTGTCATCACAATAGTCATGATATCATATCTTCATCGTCTCATTACCACTATATCATCAACATCATTGTCACTATCATGGTTACTATACTATTATTATTACTACTACTATTACTATTACTATTATTATCTATTATTATAATTATTACGTTACGTTATGCTATATTATATTATATTACAATCTATCAATTGTTCATTTTCAAGTTACTCTTAAAGGCATTTTCAATTAAATTCTTAATTTTTAATATATAAAATTAAGCTGTACTTTTTGGCACACGAGTATAATAAAAAGCATGGTTCATTATTAATGGATGACTATAGAATTAATTGTCAGTGAAAGTAAATAAATGATGTGTATACTGGTTTGTTAAACAAGTGTTGCAATCTTGCAAGACCCATTCCCTTTTCTCTCTTTTTCTTTTTTAACTATGTAGTGTTCTTTTTGAATGGAAACTGTACATGATAGTTTTATTATATTATATTTTTTTTGTGCATGATACTTTTAATGTGCACAATCTCGTGAATATTTACATTATTGTATTGAACATATGTCTATTATACTTATGCACGTTCAGGTTTAGTCCTTTATTATTGAAATGCACCGCTGACAGATCTGTAAAGACTGACGATACGAACATGGTGAACGGAGTGGATGAAGCTGTTTCAAATGCACACGCGGGAGAAGACTCAGAACAAGTGACTAGGTGCCTACTGCCTGTAATATCCCTAAGTAATGCCCCTACTGCCTCACATAATTCCCAGTCGCAAGTGGGAGTGACGTCTACCTTTCCTCTCGTAAGTGTACTATTTTTTACCATGCTTATATTAACTTGTCGTGTTGTTGTTGTATCAGTCAAATCTTGTAATAGAATTTTAAATATAGTGTGATATTTCAAAGAAATACATTTTGCATCACAGACAAAAAGAAATCAATCGTTTTACAGTATTTGAAGACGGGGTGAATCTTCACCCTGAGGAACGTATGCAGTTTAACCCTTACGTAGCCCACAGATACACATTTACTTTATTTCTCTCAACAGTTTGTTAACACTAAACCTACCACCACCGACTCCAGATTTTAATTTCACCATTATTCAAATTATAAAGATGTTTACGTGTTAAATGATTAAATAAATGCATTTAATAGTAGAGATATTATATAATATGAACCGCAGAAAGTTTAAATAAATTTAATCTTGTTATTTTTGTAAGGTATAAAGTTAATGTTAATGTTCTCCTAAAAATATTGGGTTGAAAAGAAAGTTTGTAGCGTTTTTAAATTTAAAAGATAAAATAAGATTTCTCTGAATATCAATTCTTCTTAAACATACTAGTTTATAGTTTTATTATGAGAATTTTGGCAAACATGTTAAACACAGAAAGGTTTCAAATTAATTTGTATACATTTTGGTTGACTGCGTAAGGGTTAATGATACTTTGTTGTTGTAAAGACAGCGAAAGATACGAATCGTGATCTAATCGAAAGTTGTAATCGCTTATAATATATATATATATATATTGTATCAGTGTTGTTATCTAATTGTTTTATAAATTGTTTGTCTCTGTTAGGATCTTACGAGGCCAAGCTATGCCCAAGTAGCACAACATTGTCGTGAACTACCTTGTACAAAACATAAGACGGATGAAAGGGATGGAAATGTGTAAATCAATATGTGAGTAATCCTATCCGGCAGTGATTTCTATGATTTCGAAATGAAAGAGAAATGAGAATACAACTAATTATGGTGTTGAAATGTAGTGAAATAAGCGCCTTTGCAGATACTACCGCAATGAATTTCAATATTTAGCTGTTATTCTTCATCTGGATTGTATGGATTACCTACCACCGCTTTTTATCCTACGCTGGATATTAAATAAGTGGGTATGAAGAAAACTTTTTACATTGTACAGTGACTTCGCCTACAATGAATGTGGTATCGATTAACTATGAATCATAAAAAAGATTATTTGAAGAAACTCTAATTCGCCGCATATATTTTAAAAATACGTTTGCTGGCAGGATAATACATTGTCTAGGAGAGTATTGTTATCGCTTTGGTTCTGTGATTTTGGAGGTACATATTTGTTAGCTTGTAAAAATGTTAAACTAAGGTATTAATCTTTTAATTCCTTTCTCCTCTCCCCTTTCATAGCACAGGGCCGTAACTGGGAAATGTTTATCTTTGTGCCAAAAACCTTGCTATGTGCGTACAGCTTAATGAATGTTCAGAGTGCAACGAAACTTTATTCTCGAAACAGAATGATAATTACACGAGAAAAAAATAATATAAAAAAGACACACACACAATGTAATTTCCAAAGCAGACAAACGATAAGAGGACATTTGAAGAAAAAAAGAACTATTTCTGTTTTCTAATAATTTTCCATGTTTTATTTGAACTACTTGTATGAGCAGAGTTTTGCATACCTTCCAGAATATTAATGACAATTATAACAAGTGATTAAGAAAGAAACATTCATTTTCAAATGAAACGGTACTGTGTCCAAGTTTAGTTTCGTGAGTGAATATAAACAATCAAAACGACAGGAAAACACTTTGAAAATCGATACGTTATGCGCGAGTTAACGTATTTCTTTTCGCTCTCGTCTTGATTACTTTCTCACGTTTGAAGAGTTACCAATATCGAAAAACATTATGTTGCGATCATTTACTTATCAAAACAGCTGAGACGATGCAAAGGTTGATTAAACATCTGCGTATTCAGAAAGGGAGAATCTCGGTTTGTTATATTTTCTTCATTGTACATTTCGTATACGTGCAGCAATTAATATTAATTGGCGAACAAATATTTTTACGAAATTGCAGAGAGCATTTGAAAGGTATCAAACGAGGAAAAAAGTATTAATTACGCAGCGGGTTATATCATAATCATTGTATTATAAGATAAAAGCATAAAATTGATATATTTGTACATGAGATTATCGATAGTTGATAAGACATGCATAAAGTAATATGATTCGTACAGTACAGAAAAAAACAAAAACGATATAACAGAGGAAATTTATATAATAACACTAGTGAACACTTTGAAAATATAACATTCCACGTTGCCTCAAGTACGTTCTAGTATATAATCTATACTAGAAGCTTTAAACAAGAAATTTGTATTCCAAGCGGATGAGAAATGATAATATTAAATAATAATGATAATAAACGATAACGCACTACCTTTATTGTTATTGATATTCTGGAAACGAGATCTATATAGATTTTAATTTTGTGTTTATCTTTATAAAAGGAGAAAAAGAAAAAAGAGAGAGAGAGAGATACATTGTTACTACGTTTAGGCACCTATTTACGGCACTGACTTTTTTTCTTTTTAACGATACTGTTACATGAGATAACATTACGATTTAGAATTATGCTTTGGCAAGTAATATAAGAGTTGTCAGAAGTGTATGGTCTTTGAGCACACATTTAAGTGCCTCAAAATGTTGTGTATATTACAGGAGCTTGGCTTTAGATGTTATACAATTACATGTACCTATACATTATAGCAAAGAAACGCATATGATATATTTGTTACTGATATGCGTGCAGAAATCGAAATAATGAATATTTAAAAGAATAAAAAAAGAAGAAACCAATCTCCTGAACTATAAAAAAATGATTACCAACGTGTATGATTTATAATTTACCATTTACGATACTGCCTTTTAATTTCCTTTTTATATTTCAAACGATTAGCCGCAATGTTGGATATAACGAAACAAAACAAAAAAAAAGAATTTATTATCAGCTGTAAATGCATTAAGATTATTTCATTTTGAAATCGTGGTGCTGCAAACACATTTGCTTTAGGCTCGTTCTTGTAGCACAACTTACATTTATTATAATCTCGATATCTTTAAACAAAAAAAAATCTGCTGTAACAGTTAAAAAATACATCGAGAAAAACAAGTATGATATATTTAATATCTACCGTATAAATTCATATCTTTTCATTGGTAAATTCCCTCGTTCGAAATATATATTTATTAAACGTATATATTCGTTTAACGTTCCCATGATTTGTTCTTCAACGTGTGCTTTATCTTGAAAGAAGGGTTTATACGCGCATACATCGTTCAAGAATACACGTTTTTTTATTATTAAGGCACTTTCGAACTAGGTATTAATTAATCGATAAAATGAATACTAAATTTTTTCATTTAGCGGGATCGCATTGATTTGAATTTCCTCGAAATTTCTATTCGTTGTTCTTCGGAAAGATTGATTGATAGGGTTCGTTTGTTTTATTTGAACTTTTTCTTATAGTAAAGAGAAAGAGAGAGCGAGAGAGAGAGAGAGAGAGAGTGTGTAATCATAAATTACCAATGCCGTGTGCACACTATTTTTGCCCAAAGTAACGTATATCTTTTCATCGTGTGCGCGCAATTTGTTAAGATTAGAAGAGGAGAGACAAATCTAGAAATATATACTTTGTAATTTAAAACGGTACACTTAATTTATTGAATAATGTTTTTAGTTCGTATATACACGTGCTGCACATTCACGAGAATTTACCGATAAAAAGATGTTCATATAAATATGAAAATGGATGCATATGTACTAAAAAAGAATTGGATAAGCATTAAAGATACTTCTCGATCGATAGAGTTTTAGGAAAAAACGTAAACGATGTTAAAGTGATTTCGTCTTACTTTATGCGTTACCCTCATAAATTATGTATAGCTAATTATGTGTATGCTTTGAATATTTGTTTTAATTACCGCTACGAATTATATGTAAAAAATTTGAAAGTTGATTCCTCTCTATACATTGTCTCTACTAAATGTATGGAACTTAATGTAAGAAACGTTAAAACTGTTGGTATATCATATACCTGTACGATACAGAGTGAGAAAAACAGACACACCAATACCTTGGATCTTAACGATCGTCTTTGTCTTGTCCGAAAGCATTCATTATGTTCACGAGAACTATAGTGAAAGTATATCTGAAACTTTTCTTTTAAAAGTGTAAAAGGAGCGAGACACACAGTAATCTTTTTTAAACACGTATAGAGTGGAGAAGACAGTAAAAAAGAAAAGAGCTTTACACTGACAATGTAGTTTAATTAATATATATATACATATATATATATATTATATGTATGATTATATATATATATATATACATATATATTATGTATATATTATATGTATGATTATATGTATATATACATATATATTATGTATGATTATATATATATATTATATATAATATATTATTTCATGTAAAAAGAAATATAAAGAGAGAGTAAAAATAGTTTGAATGGTCCAGGGTAAGGGTGGCATAACTGGGTTAAAATTGTGATTGGAATGTATGGAAAAGGTATATTAGAACTCCGTTCTTTTTTGATAATCCTGTCACAAGATCGTGGCTGATAAACTTACGTTAACTCATTCATCAGAATAAACTGTGATTAGATTGAAGTCCAACAGAAATACAATGTATAATGTACTCCGTTTCATAGGCTACAGGCCTAGAAAGTCTGATTTTTTAACTACTATGAGAACTTGTGTATTATAATATGATCTACGACGTTTGTTTATTACTATGTAAAGTGACAAATTTCAAAATTAAACATTAATTACTGTTAATTGGTTTTGCTTTTACTTTAGCGACATTTTTAATCTAATATACACATATATATATTATTGTTAATAATAATAATTACGAAATACAAACATGTACATTTTGTTCCGTTCGTTGAGAGAGAATTGAAACGAAACTGTGTACAGAAATACAAATCATACATACGGAACATGGGCCTAGCATTTTGTGAATAAATATAAAAGAAAACTGATGTATTCTCGTATAAATGTAGTGGACAATTAATGAATCCACATAGACGTGGGATAATACAGATATTGTATGTATATATATATATAATCTCTGCATTGTAATACTTTATTCAGGGCATAAAAAAACTGCCGATATCTTTCAACACAAGAGACTGACAGTAATCTTTACACAAGATGCAGATTCAATTCAAATCAATTCTGCCTTTTTTCCGCGAACGACAAACACATTTCTTTGACGACACTCGGAAACGACAAACCTTTATATAATGTGTACGAGGAATGAAATCGAATTGTTTTATATACATACTTTTTCTCAAATACATCTACAATTTTATATCGTTTATCATTCAGTCAAATGATTCACAGACACGTCGAAACATTTTACCTCGCTAAAACGTTATATATGTATATATGCTTACTTTCTAGTCAATTGAAGTTGACTCATCCTTAACAATAGTTCTAGATAAAAGTTGAACAATTACTATCGTTTCGCGAAAGATACGATACCGTGAACAGATTGTATTGTACACTTTTCGTCTTCCCTCTCTATCTTGTGTTACAGAATTTCTACTTGATTCAATTTCATTCTGTTTGAAAATCTATAGAGCGTCAATATTTCAGAATTATTATACCCTACGTTTAGTAATTGATTTGTTAAGTTCTGCTTATGTTTTTTAAGAAACATATTATTAAAAGTAATGTTATTATTCATTCTTTCATCGCACTTCGATTGCTCGAACGGTATTTATTTCTGCCAAGAAGACCAATTTACGGACATTTGTTTGAAAAAGTTTAGTTACTCTTATGTTGAATCTCATGGCCCCAAACATTGTTTCTTACGACTCGAAAAGAAAGTGCACAAAACAGTCGTCAGTAAAATAGAACAAGTTCTACACCATAAGAAGGCTCCGGATGTTCATGCAAATTAAAAAGTTCCTGCATCAATTGCAAGACGCAGGAGCTAAATATAAATCTATATATTCTTCACTAATAATTTCACTGTATTTAAAATAATATATGAACAATATATTATTATAATAATACATTAAATATATTAAAGCCTTTTAATATATTTTCACTGTTTTAAATCGCATTCGCTCGTTGTTGTTATGAACTCATCAAATCCGGAGTCTAATCATAAGATTATACTTTAACATTAACCGTACCACGACCGGTTTCACAGTTTTATTTTTTAATTATTGGAATTATGAAGACACTTCCATCAGAAATGATTCAATCAATTTCTTTCTTCAATCACGCATTATTTTAAAAATTGTTAACAATCTAAAGAAGTTCGGTCTTGTAATTTTAATAAAAAAGAATATATGCAATATGTAAACACATTTTTAGCCGTCACGGTTAGTGTTAATTTATAACAAACTATTGCATAAATTTTCATTGAAATATATGTAACAGCTACGGTGACTGGGTTCTCAGACGATAATATCAAATTCATTATCATTATTATATATACATATATATATAAATGATAAAATTTTACTTTAATATATATTATTAGTTTAACAAACATTCCTGATGAAATCTTCATTCGTCGTTTGTCTGTGTTTTTTCGCGTGTCTCGTGCACGACGCATTAAAAATTACAATTACAATTTGTAAATAAGATTTATTTATACATAGTAGTGGACATTGGACTACAACGTAGAAACTAAATGTTTCCAAAGATATACAAAGAGAAATTGTAATTCCAAACACACACGTTCTGCATCGCACATTTTGTAAATACAGTCAATTTGTCTTCTGAACAGTGAAACTGTTACATTGTAAAAATATATACATACATATGTTTTTACAATGTAATTTCCTGTATATTTCCTGAAAAAGAATATATTAAATTGATCTTGCAATGTGTCATACACGCAACTTCACAGAATATTTTATGTTAGAGTTTATATAATACAACATCGAATGATAACAAAGTGTACATATTATTATCCCCGTGCGAGAACATTAATTAATGAATTCGAACAAGTGATATTACACAATAATAATGCTATCTGTTAAATCAAACATTGTATTAACACGACCAAGACGAAGTTAATCAAGCAGTCCTTGTCTCTGAAAACAACCGAACGTTATATTCGTTGTATTTGGTGTAAAATTTTTTTTTATCTGAAGCTTCGTTATCGAGAAAATCGAGTTCGAAAATGCAGACGTGCTCTGCACCTTAGAAACGAGACAAAGTGAAACTTGAAATCCTTTCAAGCACCGAGACCGTTCCACTAGATTTCGTATTTGTGGATAGAAATTGTACTATTGCATTTTCATTGTATAACTTGTACATAAAAATAAATTCTATTGTGCTATGATACCGATAATAATATAAATGGTAATAGTAATTACAAGTGACAAAATTCTTCTAATATTTCTCCTACTAATTTCAAACTACGTTTCGTAGAGAAAAAGGAAGTGTCCGGATATTTTCCAGCGGTAGCGTATGTATACAATAAGTTTATTGTGCAAATTAGTCTCGCCTCTTGTTGCATCCCTACTCTTTGTCCTATTTTCAATAATAGGAGTATTGTATTTGGGATTATAATTAACTATAATGTAGTTATATTAACGATAAATTTGTCATAGGTCGTGAGTTGAACTTAATTCATTCGCGTCTTGTTGAAA